>JBBEEM010000045.1:0-101838 GCA_037305995.1 Sclerodermus sp. 'alternatusi'
CGCAATCTTGACTTTGCTGAAAAAAGCCGTGCTGAATAAATCGGTGCGTAACTCGGCTCCTCCCAGCAAAATATGACGTCACGCTCTGACGTCACAAATGGCACATTTCAAAGAGTGCGAAAACCAATAAATAACAAAAATTTATAATATTTTTTAACATTATTTCCGATTTTTTTAGGTTCGAAACAAGGTATCTCACGACATATAGCCATATGACGTCACTAATGCTACGTTTTCAAAACGCTCGAAAATTAATAAACAATGAAAATTTAGAATTTTCTGTCGCATTACTTCCAGCAATTTTGCTTCGGATATACTTCGCCATATGTAGTCATATGACATCATGCTATTACGTCACTAATGCTACGTTTTCAAGACGCTCGGAAATTAATAAACAATGAAAATTTAGAATTTTCTGTCGCATTACTTCCGACAATTTTGCTTCGGAATAGGTTATTTCTGGGAGGAGCCGAGTTACGCACCGATTTATTCAGCACGGCTTTTTTCAGCAAAGTCAAGATTGCGCACGACCAGATTCAGCACGACCTATTTATTCACAGCAAATATTATGCACGACCGAATTGCGCACCATTTGTTTTAGGAAATATTCCGAATTCAACACAAAATTAAATTACCAGAAATATAACTAGATTCCTGCATAAAATAAAATTAGTGGATTCCATTTCGATACATACCACTTCGACACGCGTGTTTTCGACGAGTTGACAATACACACCACCAGATGTTAACTACTTAGACCTCGTTTCCTTATTCTAATTTCAATTTGAAATGTTGAAAAATGTCGCTTCAAAAAATCCGTACTAAAATTGAAAACGTTAAAAAAACGTGTGTCGAATTTGTTTCTGTCGAAATGGACCCCACTAATTTTATTTTATGCAGGAATCTAGTTATATTTTTGTTAATTTAATTTTGTGTTGAATTCGGTCTATTTCCAAAAACAAATGGTGCGCAATTCGGTCGTGCATAATATTCGCTGTGTATAAATAGGTCGTGCTGAGTCTGGTCGTGCGCAATCTTGACTTTGCTGAAAAAAGCCGTGCTGAATTCGGCCGTGCTGAATAAATTGGTGCGTAACTCGGCACCACCCGCAGGACGATCGCGGAGATAAACTGGCTTTCTTTATAGCTCAGTATGTTCTCATAGTGTTGAACGAGAGAGGGCATGCTAGCACGTATGCGAGTACATCCGGTGAGTCGAATATAGATACGACTATAATTACTGCAGGTATGGTCAACGACATTGAAAAATGGTTAGTCAAAATAGGGCTGGTAAAAGTTAAGGTAGCCGGTGGGCAGGAAAAATCACAAACACCTGAGTCACATACTGAAATAAATATTTATTGAAATTTAGATTAATAAAGTAAATTATGAATTTGTACCTGTACGTAATAATAAATAAATAAAAAATTCAATGCATTTGTAATCTGCTTTACTTCAGCTTGAGTTTTTTCTTTGTCTGATACGACAGTTATTTGGCAATTTTGACCCTGCAATGGGTTTCGGTTGTATAACCCTGAAAAGGGTGTCAGTGGTGTAACCCTGGAATGGATGTATGTTGAAATTCGAACTTCTTTGGATGACAAATGAGCCCTGAGACGGGATAGTCGTCTCCACCTTGAAGGACACTTGCTAAAGGTAAATTGAACGCTTGAATTAGTTAAGAGTACTAATCAAGTCTTCAAAACTAAAATGATTAGGCCTCTTCCTTTGTCTGCAGTTTTATTTCTCTATGACGAAAGCTATAATCAGAACGGCGATGAATCACTAACTGAACAATTACCTGTTCCTTGTTCTCCGCGATTTTTTCTTGGCCCGCCTCTTTTAGAGAGGATAGCGCAGTAATCTCAGTTTTGATATAGCGTCTTGGGCGCGAAATTCAAACCAAAATAAAGAACTTCTTTCCAATCATTGTCTTCCAGATTTTCAAGTCTTATCAAGGACTGACCTCGAGTGATCACAGAATCCTGGAAACGATCACCGGAAAAACTACTGCTGGTAGCATAACGACTACTCAGCGATTTCGGTGCTTCATTACTTTCTATGCAGCCTGGCCAAATTTTTAGGCCATGCTAATGAAAGAGAAATGTGTGTGTGTGTGTGCTTGATAAAAAAGTCTGTAATACATTTCCCTACACTCCTGCCTGAATGCAGGGAAGGGGTATCACCTTCAACATGTCCTCCCTCTAGATAGCATGCTTTCAGGGCGACAAGTGGTTAAATCGGGCAACCAGTAGCCCGCCTTTCTGAAACCTTCCTTCCTTCGGCAACTCTGCCAAAACCTCGAATTCCAGATACTCATTTCAATATTCCTCTCGGGCTCGCCAGAGGGACAGGGCGGAATATCCCGGCTACTCAGTCTCACCTTAGGGCTGGCATCGCCGGTCCTAGGAATTTCCGGACTCTGTTCTAGCCATCTGGGGCCTGGAACAGAGGACCCCCTCTTCTCACCAACCCGTTTCGGGTGTTTGGTAAGGGGCGAGAACATTCGTTACTTGGAAGGAGCATCCCCCTCTCCTGATTAGGAGAATTTCGCCTGACAGAGCCCGGTGACCCACGTTGGTTCCTCGGCCCTTCGAGCTGCGTGCCCCGGCTCACCAGTCACCGCTTCCTCTCGGGCGGTTCCCTCCTTCCCCGATATCTCGGCCTGAAACCAGGGTATCCACATACTCTCCCGGATACTCTACCTAGGGTATCCATTATTATAATTATAATAATAATTATAATTATTATTATTAATATTATTATTATTATTATTATCATTATTATCATTATCATTATTATCATTATCATTATTATTAGGATATGCCGCTTCCTAGGGGAATCGGGCTATCCCTTCGGACTCCTCCGACCTCCCCATTGACTCACGCAGGAACCACACCTAGCGGTGTAGTCGGGCCGACGGCTCACGCACAACTCCTTACCGGGACCTTTTCCCACGTAATTCTGTCCTGCAGATTGTCTCTGTAGACCGTCTCTTCCGTCTTAGCGTACCCCGGAGGATACCCAATGACTTCCTGGCAGCGCCGGATCTTGCATCCGGACTTCCACCAGTCCTACAGGGAGTCTCATAGGCTCCTACATTTCCTCTTTAATGCAGTCCCTTCGAGATCGCGATTTATTGTGATTCCCATAAATACCAACAGATGTCGCCGCTCACACTTTTGTAAGTCAATAACTGTTCCTAAATTAGAAACTTTCTTTGCGAGAGCAATGTAACAGGAGTTCCCGTTACATGTCATCCAAAATATTGACGATTTTGAGGAATATGGGAAAAAAGGGCGAAGCATCTGGATATGAGAAAAGGAGTGGTACCGAAATGCACACAAATTTATTGCACACTTCCTAATTGTACACAGACTTTATTGTACACGATCGATTCGCACACAGTTAATATTGCTAGAAAATAGATAGCTATCTTATACTAGTTAATAACATAAGTTAAAATTATAAAATGAAATTCACGTTGTAAGTAATTACCACATGCTAGTGTGTTTCAACCCCTATATATTAGACAATTTTTAAGATGTAAAATATAGTAATAAATAATTCACAATTGAGATATGGAAATATATAATTTTTTTAAGAAAACAGACATTTATGATAAAAAAATACAAAATAATCGTGTACATTTCGGTCGTGTATAAATATATAAGTGTACAATTGGACTGCAATATAAAAGCCAGACTGCCAGACGGACTATTCTAGCGCATGCGCAGTACGACTTCCACTTATTTCAGTCCCCACCTTGTTAGGGTCGTTGCAAGAGAAAACAGTCGCCCAGTAGCAATGAAAAATTATTTAAATTTTATATTATTTATATGATCTAATTATTTTAAATAAAAATTTAAATATTATTTAATTAAATTCATTTTATATATATATATATAGGGATTTAGACTTCAACTAACATGCAATCCTATGATGTAAGCATTACTTATTATTATGAATATAATTTGTTGTAAATAGTAAAATATTTTAATAAAGCAGATAATTCTTTTTTATTATAAGCTTAGCAACTTTATTATTATGCTCTACCCCCCCCCCCCCCCTTGCAACGCCTCAACTCATTTATATTTTGCAAGTAACAATAGATTTTCCTGCGTATGCAAAGTGTACACTGACCGTCAATGATGCCATACAAATTCATAGTCTATGCCTGATAATATATAAAATAGATCTGTTCGTTTTACCTGCATTTCCTACATTTTTTCTATTTTGGTAATATTTTGTATCACTTCGATTCTATGAAAAATGCGAAAAGTGTAGAAAATACAGGTGAAACGAACAGATCTATTTTATATATTATCAGGCATAGACTATGAGTTTGTACGGTACCATTGCCGGTCAGGGTGTATCTATATATATTTGGATGGCCCATCTCTATAGGGGGTGAATATTTTTTGCGAATTTTTTATTGCCCACCCCACAAAATTTTTCCATCATACTAGGAGTAACTTGTATTAAAATTTTGTATAATTCGGAGAATGAGAACCCGTGCCGCAATCAAGTACAATTTTAATATGGTAATAAATTTTAATTAACCTTATATATATATTATCATATCATATTAATATTTATACATATATTTTCAATTTCACAGATGCAAAAATTTGTTCTCTTAAAAGATGACGTGTTGAAGTGTCACCAGCGTATATCAGTAATTAGGAATATTCCAAAGAATTATATGTTTAACCGCTATAGATTATTTTTCATGGATAGATTAAGAGAAGACTGCAAATCTTTCTGGTAAAATAAAAATAATGGAATTTATTAAAATTCAATTTTACACATACATGTTCTTGTTACTAATAATGTCAATGCTTTAATTTACAGATTTCATCATAGCAGCACTTTCCGCAACCGCACGAGGTGATATTAAAAGGCCATTCACAATCTGACTGAAGCATTAAATCGCAGTTTTCATCAAAAAGAATGCATATCAAGTGAACGTGTCTTAGAAAGT
Source organism: Sclerodermus sp. 'alternatusi' (assembly GCA_037305995.1). Classification (NCBI taxonomy): domain Eukaryota; kingdom Metazoa; phylum Arthropoda; class Insecta; order Hymenoptera; family Bethylidae; genus Sclerodermus; species Sclerodermus sp. 'alternatusi'. The sequence goes on from JBBEEM010000045.1 coordinate 4,984, forward strand.
AAAATCTTTTTATTTCTTAAGTAATGAATAATTTTGCATAATATGTTATTTTCTAATTAGGAAAGGTGAATACATTTCAGAAGGAAGACTATAAAATGTAAAAATTATTATTTCTCTTTATATCATGATAATATCAACATTAGTTTTGCAGATTGAAGCTGATTCAACTAGAGACGTCTTTTAATGAAGTCTCAAACATATGCACATTTTAATATATATAATTTTCCTTTCGGTTATACTTAAATGTACATATAATTTTAATAATATTGTATTTTTTGGATAGGTTTTTAAGAATAAAGAATATTTTACTACATATTTTACACATATATATTGTTACGAGTTCGGGTATGGGAGTGAAGTATGCATGTATGACAATTTCAGACAGTGTACTTGGTGTGATGGTAACGATTTAAATAACTTGTAAGTTACCATGGGTTGTTTAATTTGTGAACTTAGCGGCAGAGCTGCTTTTAATTGTGTTCGGTATAGACGTGTTTATAGCAGACTCTTTAAATTCTTTAATAATTTCGTTTGTGATTATATTGCTTGCTTGCGCTTTCGTTTTCGCTTTCTTTATTCTGTTCAGTTTTCGAGTTAATAAACAGTTCTTTTCTAAAATGCGTGTTTTAATTTAAACTGCGTGCGACTCGTAACAATATATTGTTACGAGTTCGGGTATGGGAGTGAAGTATGCATGTATGACAATTTCAGACAGTGTGCTTGGTGTGATGGTAACGATTTAAATAACTTGTAAGTTACCATGTGTTGTTTAATTTGTGAACTTAGCGCCAGAGCTGCTTTTAATCGTGTTCCGAACTGACGTGTTTATAGCAGACTCTTTAAATCTCTCTAATTGTATAAAGCTTATATTTTCCATTTTCTAGTTCTTGCTTTTTGTTTAGTTAATATTTGTGTTTCTTGTTGTTTATTAATTAATTAATTAATAAACAGTTTTAGTTATTTTATTAACTTGTTGTAATTATTTGAAACCGCGCGCGACTCGTAACATTTGGTGTCAGAAGTGAACTTTAGTGAACTCTGTTTAAGTGAATTTGAACAATTTGAATAAAAACAATTTAGACAATGGAAAGTGCAATGGGATCACCGTTCATTGGATTTGAAGAAGGAGACGGAACTTTTCAACCACTACCGGGAACATCATCAACAAATAACCCAGCGGAGGCGACTTCACTTACAAAGGAGGAACTTATAAGGATTTTGGAGCAACGCGAAACAGCGATGGAAAAACGGATCATTGACACAGTTCAGAAGGAGTTGACGACATCAGTTATGGATCGTCTCTTCGACAGATTGGATGGATTTGCAGAGAACATCCAGGCCAGTTTATTCCAATTTAATAGTAGATTAGAAAATTTAGAGAGAAATAGGATAGGGAATAGTGATAATTTAGAAAGGAATATAATAGATAATAACCAGATAGATAATTCCGAAGAAAATAGAATAGATAACGCACAAATAGTTAGAGATAGAGAAATAGAGAATATAGAGGAACAGGGAACATCGGGAAGATCAATTAAGACAATTAATAAAACACAATCTAGTGCAATAGATGTCAAATTTTTAAAATTTGATGGCAGTAGCTCATGGTTAGAATATTTCGCGCAATTTTCAGCGATTGCGGAAACTAGCGGATGGGACGAGAAAACGAAAACGCTCGTTTTATTAAATTCATTAAAAGGATCGGCTCTTTCTGTATTAATTTCTTTGTCGCCTCAAGATAGGAAAAATTTTAATATATTAGTAGACACATTAGAAAGGAGATTTGGGGGAAAATATATGGAAAATTTATATTTTTCTAGTTTTCAAAACTATAAACAAAAATACAACGAAGACATTCAAAAAGTGGCAACAGAATTAGAAAAATTGTCTTATCTAGCATTGAAGAACTGTCCACATAATGTCAGAAACAAATTGTTATGCACCAGATTCGTGGATTCTTTGGTAGACGTAGATCTGCAAAGAGATCTGCGAATCAATGGTGAAAATGATTTCCATGCTTTAGTAATTAAGGCATTGGAAATCAAAGCAATCAATGACATAAGTAGAAAATCCAAAGAAAGGATACAGAAGAATAGAAATTTCCAAGGAAATAAAGAATTTATACAAAGAAATAAAGAATATTCAAATAAAAAGGAAGACAATGAGAAATTGTGTTGGAATTGTGGACAGAGAGGACATTACAAAACAAATTGCCATAAAGGACCAATAAACAAGATACACGAAAAAGATAAAAGGAAAATGGACAAATCAAAATCGGGAAACAAAGAGAAATCGACATAGAGGGGTACATGTCGATGTTTGATAAATCCCCAATTATTGGTAGAATTAGAGTAGAAGACGAGATAATAGATGGTTTATTTATATTAGGTAGAATTAATAATGTTATTACTCAGATAATTATCGACACAGGATCTGCGATATCAATTTTAGGAAAGAAATTTATTTTAGAAAATAATATTTCTTTTAATAGTTGTGAAAACAAAAAGCCTAATTTAAAGAACGTTACAGGAGAATTAATTAAAGTAAATGGAAACAATAATTCAATTATTAAGATGAAAAATTATATTACTAAATATAATTTCGTTATAGCGGAAATAGAAGAAAACTGTATTGTGGGAATAGATTTTTTAATTAAAAATAAATGTGACATAAAGATAAAAGATTTAAAATTAATTATCGATGACAAAGAGGAAATTCCTATTGAAATTATGAGCACTAACAGAAAAAGAAATAGATATACTAAAGAAGTAGTAAATGATTTATCAGAAGAAATGCTAGAATTGCTAAATAAGAGTATTATTTTATTGAAGGATAATTCTGTACGTTCTTTAAAAAGGTTGTTAGGGAAATTTTCTAAATTATTTTCAGGAAAATCCAGAGTAGCAGGACATTGCGGAATTGTGAAACACAAAATAGAAACAGGAGATGCACGGCCAATTAAACAACCACAAAGAAGAATTCCACTTCATAGAAGAGAAATGATAAAAGATTTAATATTAGAAATGGAAGCAGAAGGGATTATTGAAAAATCAACAAGTCCATGGGCTTCTCCAGTCATTATTGTCATCAAGAAAAATGGAAAACCCAGATTTTGTATCGATCTCAGAATGCAATTACAAATTGTATTAAATGCAATAACAAAAAAGGACTCTTATCCTCTTCCAAGAATAGAAGACTTGTTAGATGCAGTTGCTGGATGTAATTGGTTTTCCACCATTGATTTGCAAAGTGGATATTGGCAAATTGAAATGGCTGAAGAAGATAAGGAAAAAACGGCATTTATGGTGGATGGAGGACTTTGGCAATTTAAAGTAATGCCTTTTGGATTATGTAATGCTCCAGCTACATTCGAAAGATTAATGGAAAAGGTACTAGAAGATATTTCTGGATGCAGAGTTTATCTAGATGACGTTATTATTTTTTCTAAAACCATTGAAGAACATTTACAAATTCTGGAAACAATTTTTAAAAGATTTGACGAGGCTGGACTCATAATGAATACTAAAAAATGCCTATTTTGCCAAGAAAAAATAAATTATTTAGGACACAAGATTTCTAAGCAAGGAATAGAAACAGATAATGACAAAATTAAAGCAATTCAAGAATGGCCTATTCCCAGGAGCAAGAAACAATTAAAAAGCTTCTTAGGCTTAAGTTCCTATTACAGAAAATTTATAAAAGGATTTGCAGAGATAGCAAGACCGTTACATAAATTAACCACGGAGAAGAAATTCAACTGGAATATTGAAACACAAAATAGTTTCAATAAATTAAAGGAAAGATTATCTAATCCTCCAGTTTTATCATTTCCAGATGAAAACAAAAATTTCATTTTAGATACAGATGCATCAAATGAAGCCATTGGAGCAGTCCTTTCTCAAGAACAAGAAAATGAGGAAAAAGTAATTTCGTATTTTTCTAGGTCATTAGGAAAAGCAGAAAGAAATTATTGCACAACAAGAAAGGAATTGTTAGCAATAGTTAAATCTATTGAACATTTCCATTATTATTTACTAGGAAGAAGATTTATCATTAGAACAGATCATTCCTCACTGAGTTGGCTATTATCTTTTAAGAATATTGAAGGACAAATGGCAAGATGGATAGAGAGATTACAACTATATGATTTTCAAATCATTTATAGATCTGGAAAACAACATTTAAATGCCGATGCATTATCAAGAAGACCTTGTTCAAAAGACAATTGCAATTATTGTGCAAAAAGAGAAAATTTAGATAATGAAGAAGAAATATTGATAAGAAGAATTACTGTAGATCCCATATTTAATTGGAAAATTTTACAGGAACAAGATAATACTATTTCCTTGATTTTCAAATTTAAAAAATTAAATAAATGTCCATCTTGGCAAGAAATTTCTGCAGAAGAAGAAAATGTTAAATTATATTGTAATTTATGGAATTCTCTTCAAATCAAGGATGACATTCTTTATAGAATTTGGCAATCTCCAAATGGAAAAAAGGAAGTTTGGCAAATTGTGGTACCTAAAACAAAAATAATGGAAATATTAAAAGAAGCACATACTTCATCAATAGGAGGACATTTTGGAGTAAATAGGACATTGAAAAGAATAAGAGAAAAATTTTACTGGACAACTTACAAAGAAGATGTAGAAAATTGGATTAGAAATTGTTTTAAATGTGCTGCTAGAAAAGGACCACTGGAAAAAGCCAAAGGAAAACTTCAAATTTATAACGTAGGAAACCTATTTGAAAGAATTGCAATGGATATTTTGGGACCACTTCCTCGCTCTAACTCTGGAAATAAATACATCTTAGTTGTTAGTGACTATTTTACTCGTTGGCCTGAAGCTATTCCAATTCCTGATTTTAAAACTAATACTGTGGTTAAAGTTTTAATTTCAGATATTATTAGTAGATTTGGTATTCCTTTAGAAATTCATTCAGATCAGGGACGTACTTTTGAATCGCAGATTTTCAAAGAACTTATGCAAGTATTAGGTATTCAGAAGACCAGAACTACATCATTACATCCTCAGTCAGATGGTCTTGTAGAAAGATTAAATAGGACAATTTTACAATATTTATCTTTATTTGTAGCCAAACATCAAAAAGACTGGGATGATTGGATTCCTTTATTTCTTTTAGCATATAGGTCTTCCGTCCATGAAACTTTAGCAGAAACACCAGCTATGATGATGTTTGGAAGAAATATTAGAGTACCTTTGGATTTGTTTAGAGGAATTGTTCCTAATTCAGATTCAAGTGGTAGTTCATCTTATTTGCAGGATTTAAAACAGGAGTTAGGAATAGTTCATGATTTAGCTAGAAAGAAATTAAAATTAAAATCAAATAAGATGAAAGTTAGGTATGATAATAGTACTAACCAAATTTCTTTTCAGGAGGGAGAGAAAGTATGGTTATATAATCCAATTAAAGTTAAGGGAAAATGTCCTAAATTACAAAGTAATTGGGATGGTCCTTATATAATTCTTCAAAAATTAAATAATGTTGTTTTTCGTATTAGGAAATCTTCCAAAACAAAATGCAAGGTTGTTCATATTGATAGGTTGGCTAAATTTTATGATGAATAATTTTTAGGTTACATGTTGACAATTGTATGCAATTATATGAGAGATGAGAGCTTCCTTCCTCCGTCGTCTGGGAGAGTAAGAGGTTGGACTCCTTGATCACTGGACTGACATTTTTTTTGGGCACGACCAAATCCCAATGTCTTGTGGTCTTACGCGAATTTTCGTAATTAATTTTTAGGTTAATGAAGGTAATGAATATTTTCATTATTTTTATTAATTTGAAAGTTTTCAAAATTTCGATATTTTAATTTCCAATAAGCCACAGGAGTATTGGTTGGGGTTCACCTTACGGCTCTCAGGGGGCAATAGGAGGTAGATGGGGAAGAGACCGGGATCTCTTATCCATCGTAGAATAGCCTGATTGAAGGGGTTCGTCTTTTCCTCGCAATTCTAGCTAAGGTAGCTGCCATGTATTATCCTGTTGGAGTACATGTGTAGTTTAAATCTTGGTGACGAATCGGCCATGGGGAAAGCGAACTTGCGTGAATGTTGTACATGATCAGTATGGAAATGAGAGTGTTGAATAGGATTCAAAATTTTTTAATTGTTTTGTAAACGAAAAACAACAAGAATAGTAATTAGTCGTTATTTTGCGAATTTCTTACTATTTGTAATTTGGGATGTTAATAATTCATTTGAAAATAGATTAGAGTAGTGAATAATTTTGTTTCAGTTTTTCTGTCTTGAGTTTATGTTTTAAGGTATCAAGATCAATCCTGTCCTTATCTTTCCTGTTCCTGTTCTGAGTTTGGTTGGAGAGTAGCTGATGAAGTGGACATTATATCTGTTCATGGAGTCATTTAAATCCAATTAGTGAAGGATTGAAGTCGGCTGGTGTCAAGTGGAAAGAAGAGTCCGAATGGAAGAAATTCCGACGGATGGTCCTGACGGAAAGGGATCGGTAGAGATCCTGTCAGGAAGAAGAAAGAAGAGAATCTGAAGACACCAGCAGACTAATACCTTCTCCAGGTTTTGAGGTGGGTTTTCCTGGAGATGTACAAGCGTGTGCAGGCAAATGCCAGGTATTAGGGGAGTTTGTTTCGTCCCACTGGGCGATTGTAATCCGAAACAAACTCGAACTCGTAATGACCTGGAGGATCTTAAGAAAATTCCATTCTGAAGGAAGAGACGTCTTCTTGAATGGTGAAGATTTCCAGAGGGTGAGGACCAACATGTGACTAGGATGAATAGAGGTGGTAAAGCCTTTTTCTGGTGCAGTGTTGGAAGAAGCTCTTCATCTTTTTCCTTTCCCGAAGAATTTGAATATTGAAGTTTTGGCCAGAACTTTGTTATTTAAATCTTTGAAGAGAATATAACATCCATGTTCGAGGGCGAACATTTTTCTCTAGGGAGGGGGTAATGTTACGAGTTCGGGTATGGGAGTGAAGTATGCATGTATGACAATTTCAGACAGTGTGCTTGTTGTGATGGTAACGATTTAAATAACTTGTAAGTTACCATGTGTTGTTTAATTTGTGAACTTAGCGTCAGAGCTGCTTTTAATCGTGTTCCGAACTGACGTGTTTATAGCAGACTCTTTAAATCTCTCTAATTGTATAAAGCTTATATTTTCCATTTTCTAGTTCTTGCTTTTTGTTTAGTTAATATTTGTGTTTCTTGTTGTTTATTAATTACTTAATTAATAAACAGTTTTAGTTATTTTATTAACTTGTTGTAATTATTTGAAACCGCGCGCGACTCGTAACAATATATATATATATGTGTGTGTAAAGGCAGTTTTGACGCCACTTTCTATTTCCAATTTATCTTAATGGAAAATAACATTCTTGATTTAATCCAGCAATCCATTTTAATTTATCTTTCACTGATTAGAAGTTAGCACTAAGAAAGTATAAGTTGGCAGTTTTAGCGACATTCAATAACATGGCAGATTTGACGACATTTCATATATTCGTAAGCAGTTTCAACGATAGTAGTCAAAAATACCATTATTTATATTTTTTGGAACAAAATAAAAGGCAGTTTTAACGACAGTTCACCAAAACGCAAACTATATGGGATGTCTCAAGAAAGATAAATTTCTTTTCCTTTTTAATGCAGGAAATAATTTTTTGAATATACGATGAAACAAATAAAATATGTTAGACACAGATATAACAAAACATATAAAGAATAAAAAAGGCATTATGGTGTTAACTCAATTTTAGGATACGTTTGCCTCTATCTAATAAACACAAATTTTATTTATTGCTAAATTTGGAAAATAATTATTTAAGACAAAATACTTAAGAATATTTTACCTCCATTCAAATATAGTTATGATGCCTTTTAACAAATGCGTAAACTTAAAAATAATCAATTTAACACAGCTATTCAGAAATTGTAAAATAAATCTCACAATTGCTAGATATTCTGTTAAATAAAAGGCGTTGCAAAATTGAAGGCACTTCCCTTAAAAGGGTTACTCCAAAGGAAGAACCGAGTCCAAAAGTCCTGTACCATTTTTAGATCTAGAGCTTAACTTTTTAATGCTTAGATATTTAATGATAAATATGCAACTAGTCACACAAACAAACTACGATACATCAAGTCGGATAGCATTTGTTTGCTTCACTTCATCTATCGGAGTGTCTATCCTAATTAATGGCAGATTTAACATTAAATATCTCGAAAATCAAGAACTAGAAAAAAAAGGTAAAGGACTTTACGACTCAGTTTACACTCAGGAGTAAAAAATACCTCCAAAAATCAAAAAGTGCGTGTTAAGACGGTTAAAACGAGTCCTCGAAAGTCGATATCGGACAAACGTTTCTCGAGAAATATAGTTTTTCAGATATTCACAGTTAAAAATTTTCTAAAGGAAAAATGGATATCTCGAGAACGGCTTGACGGATCGAGGCTTACTAGGTCTCATTATCTTTGTCTCAAGGTCGTATGTAGGAATATGCATAGTAAAAAAACATAAATTTCATCATCCAAAAATCAGAAAGTGCGTGCTAAGACGGTTAAAACGAGTTCTCCAAAGTCGAAATCAGACAAGCGGTTCTCGAGAAATCCAATTTTTAAGATCTTTACAGTTAAACATTTTCTAAAGGAAAAATGGATATCTCGGGAACGGCTTGACGGATCGAGGCTTGCTAGGTCTCATTTTCTTTGTCTCAAGGCCGTCTATCCGAAACCTTAGTTAAGGTTTTTTATAGAACGTCATACGAATAATTCGTATTTGTACCGAGTTTATCGGGTTTTTGTTAACATCATGAAATTTTGTGCGAATATTATTTATAAAATATTTTTAAAGAATGGATTTTAATGAGTCATAATGAAGATTTTTAATACTGCGTCTTATAGTTGAAGTGTAACGTAATTTTGAAAAAATCTAGAGTTTTAATATATAAGATTGATCTGGTTTTTTAATGTACAGTCGATCACATAAATATTCGGACACCACAAAAATTTCGAATATTTTATTCCGTGTTTTGGATGTCCATATAATAGGGGAAAATTAGGCTTACTATATGTTACAATATAGTATACAGATAACAAAACATAAGAAACATTTATTTATAATAACATAATTTTAACAATAACATAAGATAAACAAAAAGTAACTCATTTTTCAGGTCATAAAAATATTGGACAGTACAAAAAAGTAGTTTGTAGAATGAAATATATTTAAATAATTTTAAATATTAATATTTTGTTGGATATCCATTTTGTTTAATAACATATCGAAGGCGTTCAGGCATGTTATAAATTATTTTGTTTAAATAATATGGTCTTATTTGTTCCCATTCCTCTTTTAGACGTTTTTTAAGTGTTTCTTTCGAATCTATGGGATGTTTTCGGATTCTACGATCCAATTCATCCCATAAATTTTCTATCGGATTTAGATCTGGTGATTGTGGCGGTGGTTTTAAAACATTTTTGCATGTGTATAACAGATATTCTTGTACAATTCGTGCCTTGTGTTTCGGGTCATTGTCTTGATAAAATTTTATCCCATTATTACACTTCATTTTTATCGCACTTTTTTTAAAATTATTTTGTAATAATTGTAGGTATCTGTATTTATCAAGAATATCATCAATAATAACTAATTCACCTACTCCACGGGTCGAAATACAGCCCCACACCATTACAGACCCACCTTCATGTTTTACGGTAGGCTGCAAATGTTTCGGATTTAATTCTTCGTTTACTTTTGGCCATACTTTAATTCTCTCATCACTTCCAAAAATGTTAAATTTTGACTCATCAGCAAAAATGACATCGCTCCACCAATCACTGTCTTTTGCAATATATTCTTTTGCAAATTGAAGCCTCTTCTTTCTATTAATTTCATTTATAAATGGTTTTTTTCTTGCTATTCTTCCATTGTATCCTTTTGATCTTAAAACTCTTTTTATATTTTCCGGGTGCACTGAGACATTATGATACTCACGTAACTCGGTTGCTAACTTTGGAGCACTTATTCGCGGATCACTTTTAATTTTCCTAATCAAAAAGCGTTTATCCCGTGTACCTAGGATCGGTTTACGCCCACTTTGAGGTATAGATTCTATTCTATCTTCGTTTTTATAACGTTGAACAATGCTCCATACCATACTTTTACTTATTTTTAGTAAATTTGCAATTTTGCGATATGAATTCTTTTCTTCATAATAAAATATTACTAATTGACGCATGTTGAAGGAAATATTTTTACTTTTACAACCCATTATGATGAAAACTAAAGGAAGATCAACAATTATTGCTACTTATTTTATTCTGTATACTGTCAATAATATATTATATTTGTATTTACAAACAATTTCGACCACTAACTCTATTTCTATTAACATAACACGTTAGCGTCCGAATATTTTTATGACTTGTAAAATGGGTTACTTTTTGTTTATCTTATGTTATTATTAAAATTATGTTATTATAAATAAATGTTTCTTATGTTTTGTTATCTGTATACTATATTGTAACATATAGTAAGCCTAATTTTTCCCTATTATATGGACATCCAAAACACAGAATAAAATATTCGAAATTTTTGTGGTGTCCGAATATTTATGTGATCGACTGTATAAGCTGCCACTTACTCTTCAAGCTAAGCATTATTTATATTTTCTGTTTTTATGATACCTATGAATTTCTTGAAGCTTTTTTATTTAGGCAACTTTCTGCTAATCATCTTCACATCGATTATTTGTTGTTTTTTCAAGTCAGCTCGAGCTACGAATGCTAATGAGAAAAGTAGAAAAAAAGTGAATTGTCGATTTGCTAAATCTGTCCACCCATCATCAAAAATAAAAGTTTTGTGTCCTTTTTTAATTTAACTTCACTTTTTTATTAACATATTCCTTGTAATTTAAAGATGAAAATCCAACTAAGTACAGTCATAATTAAAACATAAGTCGGTTCATTTTTCATTGTTAAGAATAATTTTGATTAATTACTTTGCAAATTACGTCGTATTTGGAATTGCTTTCGTGTTTAAAATAGAAGAATAATAATAGTAATATTATTTAATAAATTAAAAAGTTTTATTCTTTTTTATACAGGGTGTAACAATAATTCCCTTCGAAATGTTAAGGGGTTGTACAGGAGATAATTCTAAAAATATCTTTGTTTACCACTTTTCGATCTGAAACTTAATTTTCACGTTATTTAACAATAAAGATACCATTAACCAGATAGAGACAGTCAACTAGTTGAAGTGAGATAACATTACTTTCTCTCTCTCTCTCTTACTTCAACCAGCTGACTGTCTCTGTCTAGCTAATAGCATCTTTGTTATTGAATATCTTTAAAACTAAGTTTTAAATCAAAAAGTGGTAAATAAAAAATCTGTTTAGAACCACCCCTTCTACAACCTTTAATATTTCGAAGGGGATCATTGTTATACCCTGAATATGTGATTAATTAGCTGATCTGTCGTTTACTTTTTTTTAACTTAGTGGCTCAGCGTCTGGTACTCATGTTAACCGACAAAAACATTTGTGCGGATATTCCGTAGGAAATTAAATTCTTTTAGTATATCTACTGCAGAGCAGATTGGACTTAAGTGCTACGAATATTTTTAAGTATTTATGAATTCTAAGAGATTGTTATAATAATTTACTTGTTAATATGCATAAAATAATTAGCTTTATTAATGAGAAATACAAGTTCTGTGATGGTAAAGGGAGGCGAAAAAAAGGTGAAATTTTATATCGTGTGCAATTAATAAATTGTAAATACACTTATTATAAGTTTATAAAGTGAATATAATATAATTTTTAAAAAATAAGTTCTACTTTAGTAGTATTTTATTATAATGTAATATTCTTAAAATGTTTGGTTTTATAGATGATGTATCTACTTTAAAAAGTTTGGTGCAGAATTTAAATAATAATGTACCTGTGATTAATGTTAAAAAAATTTATGCTTCAAGTAAGTTTTATTTGTATTTATTGTTTTCTTTTATAATTTTATATGCATTCCTGTTTTAAAATTAGCTTGATCACAAAAATGTTACCTTACTTTGATTGTTCATTAATAGTTTATTAAATCATGTTCAATATTCTTTTAGAACTTATAGCTCGATAGCACATTTATGTATATATTAAGAAAATTAAGCGAATAATGAAAGTATGTTAACATTTCGTTACAATACCCTGCATATGTATATTACTTATTAAGGATTCTACTTTAAAAGAATGAAAGCATGTAGTAATTTAAGTAAAAATATATACGTTTACTTTTTTTATTTTTAATTAGAAGGAAATTGTGGTAAAATTGATAAGTAATACAGGGTGTCCTGAAATTGGCATACTTCCTTTAAAAGATAACATCTTAAAGGCAAATCAAGTCAAAATATCATTTATCATTTTTGATTAACAGCTTAGTTTTATTTGGATATTTTTGAATAAAGTTAATATCAGTTAGACAGAGACAAACAATTAGTTGAAGTGAAACAAATGAAGGTAAATGTAATACTACCTCGTTTCAACTATCTATCTGTCTGTCTCTGTCTAACTAATAGTATCTTTATCATTAAATATTTCAAAAACTAAGCCCTTAATCAAAAAGGAAGTTATCTTTCAAATATATTTTATGCATATTATCAATTAATTGCAGAAACGGTTCCTGTGTGTTTAAAACACGACGCAATCGTAACAAAATAAACTAATCAAATAACGCCGGATCAGGGAAAAGGAGAAAAGGAGTACAATAAACTGAACTTTATTATATAATTAACAATATAAATTATACGTATTCCGTAGACAGGTTAGACTGGATCCATCCAGATCGATGATGCGATGAACTCTTTGTAAGTTGTCCTGAAACGGACTCTATAAATGAATATCGATAGAAATTGAGTTCTGAATTGAACTCCACACTTTGATCGTCCTGTAACGGACACTTAACCTTGTGTACTGTGGCGTACAAAACTGCAAAAGAATAAAAATCTGTTCACTGGTACGTGCAACAATTAACCACACTAACCAAAACAAAAAGGACAAAGACGTATAAAATTAGTACCCCAACGCTACGCAAGAGGGAGAAGAAAAACCAAGAAAGGAAAATGTGTTCAAGAACCCATTTCCAGCGCCCTCTTACGTCTCGTAAACCAAATCCATTTGAATTCCTTTAAACATTTTTCCGCCCGCCTTTCGCCAACATATTTGGCGAAAAGTCGGTGGGTGTAGTATCCACCGGAAGAGGACAAATCTTGGAAATTGGCCTTGTAAACTCATTATGTTGAGTTTTAACTTTTATGACTCGAGTCAATCCATCCTTCCCTGGATAGAGTGATAGCACTCGGCCTAACGGCCACTTTGTTGACGGGTATCGTTCATCCACTATTAGAACCATCGAACCCTCTTTAATTGGTGGCTTTGGATGATTCCATTTGTAGGTCGAATGATATCTCTGGAGATATTCCCGAGACCAGCGATTCCAAAATAGTTGGACCATCCACTGAACACGTTGCCAATGATTCAACCTAGAGTATCTTATTGAATGCAAAGATGGTTCCGGTACAGAATTTATGGCACCTCCGATTAATATATGTCCAGGTGTTAATGCATCCAAATCGTCTGGATCATCCGTTAATGGGCAAAGTGGTCTTGAATTCAAAATTCCTTCAACTTGTATTAACAGAGTATTCATCTCCTCGAACGTCAAAACATGGTCTCCGATCACTCGTTTAATATGAAATTTTGTAGATTTAACACAAGCTTCCCATTTTCCTCCAAAATGAGGGGCTGCTGGCGGATTAAAAATCCACGTTGTTCCGGAATTACAAATTGCTGCCTGTAGATTTTGAAATTCTTTAGTAGCAGCGGAGAACAAATTTTTCAAATCTTTATCTGCTCTCTTGAAGTTTGTTCCACAGTCACTACGTAAAGTGGCACAAATCCCACGCCGAGCCGTGAATCGTCGATAAGCTGCAATGAAAGCCTCGGCAGTGTAATCACTTACAAGCTCAATATGAACAGCAGGAGAGGCCAGACAGACAAAGATGGCAATATAAGCCTTATAGGTTTGATTAGTTCTGCCGATCCATTTCTTTATAACGATAGGACCTGCATAATCCACCCCGCTGTGCAAAAACGCTCTCGACGGATTGACATTATTGGCGGGGAGTTGCCCCATAAGTTGCTTTGCTCTAATTTGCCGAAATTTTGCACATATGACACACCGTAAAATATATGATCGGACTGGTTTTCTTCCTCCAAGGATCCAAACTTCATTTCGTAAATTTAATAACGTCAGTTGAGTCCCGCCGTGGAAAGTTTTTATATGCGCGTAGCGAATCAACAACGTTGAAAACAAAGAATCGTCAGGAATGATCATTGGATGTTTTGCATCATAAGACAGTTGAGATTCGGCTAATCGTCCTCCCACTCGAATAATACCTTCCCCGTCCAAAAAAGGTGTGAGTCTAATCAACGGGTGATTTGAATCTAGAGTTAGTCCCCTTTTAAACAAGGACAGCTCCTTTTGGAAATATTGCATTTGGACAGTTTTAACCCAAAATAACTTAGCTGATCTGATTTCGGCTGGGGTTAACGGCGAAGATAACAAAGAATCCGACACTCCCTTGAAACGGTTGACCGCTCGAAAAGCAGCAGCCGTTGTTCTCAATAACTGACTTAATGAAGAATATCTTTTTAGCATAATTATCGACCAATCGGACGACTTCTCCACCTCTACATGTACATGATCAGATCGTTCCTCTAACTGATCGGTCACCAGAGTAGAACTCGGAGGCCGGGGCCAATTATCAGCATCTGTATTCATCCAATCTGGACCTGACCACCATAATGTACTAGCTGACAATCTTTCCGGTGAAATTCCTCTCGTAGCTAAGTCAGCAGGATTAGAGTCTCCAGGAACAAAACGCCAAACAGCACATGGAAGACTTCGTTGAATGAAGCAGACTCTATTATAGATAAATTCTCTCCAACGAGATGGATGGCTGGTTAACCATATATGCACAATGGAAGAGTCTGTCCACAAGAATATTTTTTGAATCGTAGAGGCAAAGGCCTTGGACAATTTAATCACCAATCTGGTTAACAATACAGCGCCGCAAAGTTCTAGCCGTGGAATCGTAACCTTTTTCAATGGAGCTACTTTACTTTTGGAACACACGAAAGAAACTTTGCTTGTCCCAGTGGTCGTAATAACTTTAAAATAAATGACAGCAGCATATGCGTCTTTTGAAGCATCGCAGAAACCATGCAATTCCACGTTTAGATCTCGATTGAACCCAATCCATCGAGGCAATGATAAATGAGAAATAGACTTTAACTGATTTTCCAGTGACTTCCATCGTTTCTTCAGACTCTCTGATAGTTTGTAACATGTTTCCCTGCACTCCTGCCTGAATGCAGGGAAGGGGGTGTTACCTTCGGCCTATCCCTCCTCGGTATCTCCTTCAGGGCGCCAGCTGGTTAGGTCGGGTAACCAGCAACCCTTCCTGAAACATTCTGTCCTTCGGGAACCCTGCCAAGTCCCCGAAGTCCAGACATGCATTCCTCCTCTCGGGCTCGCCAGAGGGACAGGGCGGCATATCCCGGCCACTCAGTCTCCCCTCAGGGCTGGCTCCGTTCGGTTCTAGGAGTCTCGGGAATCGTTTCCGACCTCTTCAGGCCCGGAATATCACCTCCCCTCCTCCCGTCAGCCCGCTTAGGGCTTTGGGTAAAGGGCGAGAGCTGTCGATATCCTTGGGGAACACTCCCAGATCTCGTGTGGGGCAGCCTCGCCTGGCCGAGCCCGGCGCCCCGCTTCGGCCCTACGGCCCTGCCGGGTCTACGCCGAGTCGCCCAGTCCCCGCTCCCCTCACGGACTGGTTACTCCCCCTCCGATATCTCGGCCTGGATCCAGAGTGCCTTCCGCACCTCCTGGACTCCTACCGTCGGCCGGGACAATCGGGGATTCCTACGGACTCCCTCGATTTCCCCGCCGGGACATCGGCGGCCTCGTTTCTCCAACACACGCAGGCCAGCGCCTCGCGTTGTTGTCGCTACGACGGCTCACGCACGACTCCTCGATACCAGGATCTTTCCCTGTTATCCCGTCTTGCGGATCATCCCGTGTAGGCTGTCTCTCCCGTCTTAGGGTATCCTGACGGACACCCCACGACTTCCTGGGAGCGCCGGAACTCTCATCCGGACTTCTACCAGTCCTACAGGGACTCTCACGGGTTCCACTTCCCCAGGGATGCACAGCCCTGGCAGTTGGCTGCTGCATCCCGGTTCCGTTTCACCTCGCAAGCCAGGGTTCACAGGTCGAAACCCCGTTCCTGCATTTCCTTTCCGAAATTGCAGGCCCTTAAGTGATCTCGATCTATCGTGATTCCCTTGAATCACGACAGATGTCGCCACTCACACCTTTGTGAGGCGATTCTTATTCTTATTTCAGAATTTCTATTTCCGATAGCACATGCAACAGGAATTCCTGTTACATACCATCCCCCGTGAGGGAGATCTCGTCTCGGGATCTCTCGACTACCCCTATCGCCTTCCCCCGTGAGGGAGGTTTCGACCCGGAACCAACCTTCAAACGGAACCAGGGGGTAGTGCGTCAAACAAGGGCGTATATCGTTTCATGTCCTGTATGGACATTTTACCGATATTCTTCCCCGCGAGATCTTGTAGCTCGTAAACTGTCTTAGACAGTTTCTTCGCTATCGAGAACGGTCCTATGAACGGTTTGTTTAAGGAGGCGGATATCTTTTTCGACGCCGACGATAACTCCCTATTCTTGATTAGGACGAGATCGTTCACCTCATATTCCACATCTCTCCTTCTTAAATTATAAGGACGAGACTGTCTTATGTGTGCTTCTTCGAGAGCGTGTTTGAATACCGATCTGAGGGTATCCAGCCTTTTCATCCTTTCAATCCACTTTTCAGGGGATTGAGAAATGATTTCAGGATCACCTTCTAGGCCTCGCCGCATTGATATTGCTGCTTCCGGTTCTCGGCCGAAATTGGCAAATGCGGGAGTCGCCTGCAAGGAATTGTGGTACACAGTATTAAAAGCGAACCTGAATTCACTTAAATGCTGGTCCCATTCCTGGTGGTCTGAGTCGAGAAACGCCCTTATCATCATTTTCAAACTGCGATTTACCCGTTCTGTTGGGTTCGCTTGCGGATGATAGGGAGGAACTGTCGTCTGACGCATTCCCGTTAGCTGGAGCAAACACTTCACGTCCTTGTTGACGAATTCTGTGCCATTGTCGGTAACCAGATATTTTGGTGTTCCCCAACGGTTGATCACCATATCTGTAAGAGATTCTACGATCTTCTTTCCGGTAGCTTTACGAAGTGGGCATAATTCAATCCACTTCGTATACAAGTCTTGCACGACTAGTATGTACGAGAACCCAAGTTTACTCCTAGTCATGGGCCCCATAATATCGGCTGATATTACGGTCCATGGCTGTTCGATAACTCGACGGCCCATATGTCCTGCGGGAGCTCGTTGTTCGACTTTACATTTCTGACAGTCGTCACAACTGCTGACGTACGCCACAACGTCCTTGAACATACTCGGCCAGTAATATTTCAAACTAAGCCTTCTGTACGTTCGTTCGACGCCCTGGTGTCCAGCCTGTGCTAGCGAATGGGATTCCTGAATCGCCAAACGCCTGGATTCCCGTGGGACCACGAGTTTCCACGCGTCTAGATCTTCGAACTCCATATCTGCGAGATCCGTTCGGCGATGGAAATACATCAAGCCGTTCTCGATACGCCAATCCAGAAATTTTTCTGGATTCTTCTCGATATCTCTTAGCCGTTTGAGATACCATTTATCGGTAATCTCAGTTAAACTGGCTAATTGAGCTACCACTACTTCCGGCGCTCTTGACAAGGCGTCCGGGACATGGTTCAAAGCTCCTTTTCGGTAAACTATGGTGAAATCATATTCCATCAATGCGAGAGCCCATCTTGCCAGTCTGCTTGTTGGATCTTTCAAATTATGAAGCCAACGAAGACTGTTGTGGTCCGTGATCACCGTGAATTTGTAACCTTCCAAGTAGCATCGGAACTTTTTAATTGACCAAACTACTGCAAGGCACTCTTGCTCGGTTACGGTATATCTCTTCTCCGGATCTTTCAAGGATCTACTCGCATATGCGATGACCCTCTCGTGACCTTCGACGAGTTGCGTTAGCACCGCGCCCAAACCGACGTTACTAGCGTCTGTTTGTAGCGTGAACGGGAGCTTGAAATTCGGACCGGCCAACGTTGGAGCACGGGTCAGGTGACCTTTCAAGGCCGTGACCGCTTCATCCTGGGCTTCGCCCCATGACCAAGTCTTATCCTTCTTCAGGAGTGACGATAGCGGCTCAGCAATGCTCGCGAAGTCCGGAATGAATCTTCTATACCAAGAAGTCATTCCCAGAAATCTGCGTAATTGCTTGATATTCTTCGGGATCGGAAAATTCACAACTGCTTGTGTTTTCTCGGGATCCGCTCTGAAGCCTTGACTGTCAACAATGAATCCGAGGTATTTCACTTCTGTCCTACAGAAATGACTTTTCCCCTGATTAATCGTTAAGCCTGCTTCTCCAAGCTTTTCGAGAACTCTTCTTAGCCACAACATGTGTTCTTCGAAACTCTTGCTGATAATAATTATATCGTCAAGGTATACGAAGACATGTGGGTAGAATTCTGGTCCAAACAATTTATCCAGAGCTCTCTGGAAAATCGCTGGCGCATTCGTGAATCCATAGGGCATCCGTTTAAATTGGAATAAGCCCCTGCCGGGAACGATGAACGCCGTGATTTCACGGGCTGATTCTTCCAGGAGCACTTGCCAATAAGCCTGACTTAAGTCTATAGTACTTAAATACATGGCTTGTCGCAATTCGTCTAAGATACTCGCCATATTTGGCAAGGGATAAGCATCCTTCTTGACGACTCCGTTAACAATGCGAAGATCGACACAAAATCGATGGTCTCCATTCGGTTTCTTGGGCATCACCACCGGGCTAGCCCAATCACTCGTTGAAGGTTCGATAATATCTTCTTCAAGCATCCTATCCACCTCAAGCCACATAATATCACGGATCTTCTCCGCGTACCTGTACGCTCTTTGACGAATAGGCTCGTGACCTTGAGTATTTATACTCGCCGGGGGTAATTTTGATACGCCCGGTTTTCCGGTAACGGCAGGAAGAAGTTCGGCCAGAATTTCTTCGAGCCTCTTCGCTTCTGCATTTTCCGCCGTTTGCAGCCCGCAGCACAAGGCCATCAAGCTGCGTTTTTCGGCTAGCGAGAACTTGAACGTGTTTCGTGGCTCGTCCTTGTAATACCACTCCTCGTCAGGGAAATCGATGACGATTCGTGCTATTCGTAGGAAGTCCAATCCCAACACGAACGAACACGACAATGTCGCTAAACACAGTGCGAACATTGTCATTGTTTTTCCTTCAAGTTCGATCGGAACACACACGTCCTGTGTAACGGTTCTTATGTGTCCGTCTCCAACTTGAACATCAACGGGAACAATGGTTTCAGGCGCTATTCCGAGGGATTTTAACACCTCTAGCGCAACTGTTCCCACGAACGTCCTGGTGGCTCCACAATCCACCAACGCTCTTATTTCCTGTCCCCGGACCCGGATGACTACGAAGAATGCCTGTCCTCCTGAGACTTTCGCCTTCAGGAATTCAGCCTCCTCTATGTCACCCAGGGGTAATCCCCGGGAGGGTGCGAGATCTGAAACTATCGGTTTCGCATTCCGAGTATCAACGATATCTTTCTGTACTACAGATTTTGAATTCGTTCCTTTCTCCTTCTCAAGTTTGTTTTGAGGCGGTTTCAAGGAACGATTCTCCGATAACGTCTGAGGTTCGATGTTATCCTCAAGGTTCGAGATCACCTGCGGAGCGGTTATATTTTGCAATAACCCATCCGGCTTTGGGAGCTGCGTGTCCTCTCTTTGAGATTCTACGAGCTCCTTTTGCCGTTTTTTGATCGGCACGCACAGTCTGCCGTCCAGACCTCCTTCTTGCCACAATCGTAGCAGAACTGGGTAGGAGGCTTCCTGCAAAACTTCCAGGGATGCCCTGGTTCGTTGCAGTTAAAGCAGGCCCGTGGGGGCCGCCTTTGCTCTCCCTTCCCGGTTCCCCGGCCTGGATCGGCCCGAAATTTCTGCTGAAATTTCGGTTTGACTTTAGGAACAGCTTCTAGTGCTAGTAACTGTTCCTCTTCGAGATCCTCTTCCTCCTCCTGGAAGTCGATAGCTTCCTGCTCCTCGTCGGCCAAACAATGTAATTGTTGCCGGTCTTTTCTCTCATAAGAGAACGCAGGATTCCGATATCTCGATTTGTTATAAATCGCTCCCGATTGGGACGCGGTAGCTGGCTGCTTGTTGGCTCGCCTGTAGTGTTCCAGGCGTAGCGCTTTCCGCTGCAAGTCGTCGAGATCTCGGACATTGTCGATGTCGATGTCACTTCGGTAACACGTGAGGATGTTATGGTGTGCCACCTCGATCTGCTTGTCCATCGGCATCGGAGGTCGAATTCGACCTACCTTGGCCCGCAACTCCTGAAAATATTCAGAGATTGTCATTCCTGGTTTCTGGGTGCAGTAGATGAAGTCTACTTCTGCCGAGCAACCAGGGTACGGGCCTTGAAAACGGTCTCGCATCGCTTCCTCGGCTTCGGCCCAGGAGCGGAAATCCCGTTCTCGATACCAGTCGAGAGCAGCTCCGGACAACACTCCTCTTAGTATAACTAAAAGGGATCTGTCTCGGATTCCTATCATTTCTCTCACGTCGCCTACTTTACGGAGGAATTCTATTACGTCTTCCCCGTATGTTCCAGCGAACGTGGCCCCGTACTTCTTCAGGATTTCGAAGGATCGACCATTCTGAGTGTTCCCATACGGGCGCTCGTCCTCAGTCAGGGATTCCTCCGAGTATTTCCTGGGTCTACGGTTCCGGGATCTGTAGAGCTCGCGGTCCTCGTACAGCCTCTCGAGTCTCTCCAACCTTAATGCCGTGTCATCCGTCGGTAACGGGGATGCCGGGGTCACCTGGACCGCCGGTGGCACGTTAGCTGCCGTTAGCGTCTTCGCTTTACTCGCATTGCGGGTTACGCGCTTTGCTTTCGGCTCGGGAGCTTGTACTTGCAATTTCTGCAAGCCATTCGTTATTTGCTGGAGCACCGTGAGCATCGTACGGGTCACAGCCTCGGGAGCTTGGTCTTCTAGACCGGTAAGAACACTGGGGTTAGGGAATAAACCTTCCCCTGCAGTGTCTTCGATATCATTCGAGTCATCGTAATGCGATTGACCCGAATTAGCACTCCTCGTACTCATGGTAACGAGGGCTTGATCGGTAACTGTAACGTCGGTACTATGCCGGTCCGTATATGTCTCGACGAGAGCGATGGTTTTGTGCGGCCGATCAGTAAAACTGTCGAACTCGCACTGACGCTCCGATCTACGGCGCGCGGCTCGATAGCGTTCAGCTGGCGGCCCGAGAGGTAGGGATGCCCCGCCTCCATCTCTCCGCTGTCTCCTCTGCTGCCTATACCTAAAAGGGGGGGAAGCATTCATCGATAACTTCTCCTGCTTAGGAATTCCTAAGTAGGAAAATTCACTAATAAGTAGTTTATTAGGAATTGTGCGAGAACGGAATATTTTATATTCCACGAGAGCAAACGGGAGCGGTTTCGGTGATTGAATAAATTCAATCACTTACTCCCGGACAAAGATGAGCACCACCTTGCCTTCCACAACTCATTTCTGAGCTGCTTTTTGCTCGGCTGCCTCTTTCCTTGCCTTGGCCCTCTTCCTACGGGAAAGCCGGATAGGACCAGCCTGAGACGTTTCCGTCCCAAGTTCCCCTCCGGCCCCTGGTGGCTTCCCCTGCTGTTGCAGGTTCGGCCGTGCGGGTGTCACCGCACCGGGTTTGCCCTGCACCGACTTTCGCCGGTACAGCTCATCCCGCGGTACGTTTCGGCCCGCCGCTGCCCAGTAGGGCCCGCGACCTCGCCATCCCTCCGCACAGGAGCTGCAAGTCCGGAGGGTCCTCCCCAGTCTGCCACAGCCCTTGCAGAATATTCTGCTCGGACTGGGGCATTCCGAAAAGAGGTGCCCTTCACCCCGGCAATTCCAGCATGCCCTGCTCAGCTGGAGTGGCTTTGGCCGAACGCCTTTCACCGCTGCCTGTTGGTCGGGCAGCGGTGCCGGCTTGACCGGAGCCTCCTTCGAAGGCGCGGGAGTTTTCCGGGGAATTTTCCCTTTGAACTCCCGCGGCTCCTTTTGTCCCTCCGTCCGCAGGACCTGCGCAAAGGTGCGCTTGTCCTCCGGCTTCGGGACATCCGGCGCCTTGACCTTCACCGGAGCCTCGGCACGGGGTTTTTCCTTGGGCACCTTTTTAGGCGCCTTTCGGACTTTCCCCGCGCTTTGCGGTTTTGCCGCGGCCGTTCTTCTGCCCACCTCCTCCGCTGCACGGCGGAGAATGGTGGGGTCCCGCATAGCCGCGGACACCACTATGGAAAATAAATCCACAGTGGATGGACGCGGCGCCAGGACTGGCCCGAGATCGCGTGGTTGAGTCCGCACGCGGCACTTTTCCTCCATCATGACCTCCAACGGTGTATCGGGGGAACCCCGGTCCGCCGCTGGAGCGATGCAGGTCGCCACCGCTGCACACTCACCCGCGCGAGGTTTCAGAACCTGGGAGCCCTTTTCAGGGTCCAGGTCCCTTGCCTCGATCACTATGGGAGTCGTCCTGAAAAGGACGTCCTCCCCGGCCTTCACTCGCGAGCACGAGCCTTCACTCGCGCTCGGAGGGACAGCCTCCACCGCGGGAGAGGATTCCATCCTCCCCGCACACTCCTCCACCCCTGAGAGGAGTCTTGCAACCCCTCCCATGGGCAGCTCCGAGAGCGTCGGTGTTACCGAGTCTAGCGGGCAATCGCCCGCCACCTGGATCTCGGCGAAATCCTCTGCCGGACTCCCAGGCTCCACCGCTCGGATTTCCTCCGCTATCACGGTTTCCACCGTACTCGCGGCTTTTGCCGCCTCCCCTCGCACTATTGCCTCACTGGAACTCATGTTCACTTTGGCTAACTCTAAGTGGTACTTCCCAGTACGAAGGTGTAACTGGGTGTGAACCGCTCGTGCTGGGCTACCGGTAGCTCTAATTACGGCGCTGCCAAATTTTTGCGAAAATCCTCCCCTCCTCCTAACGCTCCACGCTCTTTAGGATAGCGGAGTTTTTAATCCGGCAACGTCTCGTAATTTCGACAGTTAGCTGACGTCACTTTCGGATTTAAAGAAATTATTTACAATTCCCTTTGAATTCGAAATCGTCGTCCTCTGACTGTCTTTCGATATCCTCGTGGTATTTCCAACTATCGTTATCTCCGTCTCACTCATGTGAGCCGGTGTTTGTATTCCACTGAATACATCCTCGATAGCCAACTTTGTTATGTGGGAACTCGAGGTTCTCAACCACCTCAGAATTCTCTCCCGAAAATTCCTAGTTTTCCGATAACGTTGGGCGCCATTTGTAACATGTTTCCCTGCACTCCTGCCTGAATGCAGGGAAGGGGGTGTTACCTTCGGCCTATCCCTCCTCGGTATCTCCTTCAGGGCGCCAGCTGGTTAGGTCGGGTAACCAGCAACCCTTCCTGAAACATTCTGTCCTTCGGGAACCCTGCCAAGTCCCCGAAGTCCAGACATGCATTCCTCCTCTCGGGCTCGCCAGAGGGACAGGGCGGCATATCCCGGCCACTCAGTCTCCCCTCAGGGCTGGCTCCGTTCGGTTCTAGGAGTCTCGGGAATCGTTTCCGACCTCTTCAGGCCCGGAATATCACCTCCCCTCCTCCCGTCAGCCCGCTTAGGGCTTTGGGTAAAGGGCGAGAGCTGTCGATATCCTTGGGGAACACTCCCAGATCTCGTGTGGGGCAGCCTCGCCTGGCCGAGCCCGGCGCCCCGCTTCGGCCCTACGGCCCTGCCGGGTCTACGCCGAGTCGCCCAGTCCCCGCTCCCCTCACGGACGGGTTACTCCCCCTCCGATATCTCGGCCTGGATCCAGGGTGCCTTCCGCACCTCCTGGACTCCTACCGTCGGCCGGGACAATCGGGGATTCCTACGGACTCCCTCGATTTCCCCGCCGGGACGTCGGCGGCCTCGTTTCTCCAACACACGCAGGCCAGCGCCTCGCGTTGTTGTCGCCACGACGGCTCACGCACGACTCCTCGATACCAGGATCTTTCCCTGTTATCCCGTCTTGCGGATCATCCCGTGTAGGCTGTCTCTCCCGTCTTAGGGTATCCTGACGGACACCCCACGACTTCCTGGGAGCGCCGGAACTCTCATCCGGACTTCTACCAGTCCTACAGGGACTCTCACGGGTTCCACTTCCCCAGGGATGCACAGCCCTGGCAGTTGGCTGCTGCATCCCGGTTCCGTTTCACCTCGCAAGCCAGGGTTCACAGGTCGAAACCCCGTTCCTGCATTTCCTTTCCGAAATTGCAGGCCCTTACGTGATCTCGATCTATCGTGATTCCCTTGAATCACGACAGATGTCGCCACTCACACCTTTGTGAGGCGATTCTTATTCTTATTTCAGAATTTCTATTTCCGATAGCACATGCAACAGGAATTCCTGTTACAAGTTGTTCATCCCAACCCACTTTTAATGACCATAACTTTTGCAACATCAATTTTGCTAAAATTAACACTGGAGATAAAAACCCTAATGGGTCAAAAATTTTAGCAATAGTCGACAAAATCGTTCGTTTTGTAATCGTCGTTAATGGGTTGACATTCAAGATGAAATGAAATTCATCCTTTTGAAAATTCCATCCTAGACCCAACGTTTGAACTGAAGTACTCTCGGAAATTTTAACTATCATATTTTCAAGTCTCGAATCATTTGGTAATGTCGCGAGAACATCTGGGTGATTACTACACCACTTCTGTAACGTAAATCCGCCTGCCCTGCATAACTCCACTAACTGTGAAACAACCAGCGAAGCCTCCTCTAATGTATCTGCACCCCCAAAAATGTCATCAACATATCGACCTTTCTGAAGAATAACTTTTGCCACTGGATACTTATTACCTTCATCTATCAATAATTGGTTAATAGTTCTTAACGCCAGAAATGGAGAACAAGATAATCCGTACGTCACAGTAGTAAGTAGGAATACAACCAAATTTCGATCTTCGTCCTTCCACAATATTTTTTGCCACTCCCAATCAAGAGGATTCAGTTTAATCTGGCGATACATTTGCTTAATATCAGAAAACATAACAAATGGAAACTGACGAAACCAAATCAGAACGTCGAAAATATCTGTCTGTAATTTAGGTCCTGTATGAAGAATATCATTTAACGATAACCCACAAGATGTCTTAAATGAACCATTAAATACAACTCTTAATTTCGTGGTTAAACTATTCGGTCGAAATACGCCATGATGTGGAACATAATAACCCGAATCTAAACTTTCACGATAGTTTCTTAGAACTTGCATGTGATTTAGCACCTGATAATCTTCTAGAAACGATTGATACAACTTGAAATATTCAGGTTCCCGTGAAAATCGAGCAAATAACCGATTTAAGTATTTCTCAGCTCCTAATCGTGATGATCCCAACTTATCTGGAGACACCTTAAATGGAAGACGGACAATATATCGTCCTTGATCATCTCGTGTATGAGTTCGTTGAAAATGTTCCTCACATTCCCTGTGTTGGGAAGATATCACTGGATTTTCATTATCAGGGAAATCCTCCAATTTCCAGAATTTTTCCAATAAATTCTGTAACTCATTGTCTTCAGCTACGTGAAATGAACTAAGAACGGTGGGATCTGACACCCGTCCTGATAAAATCCATCCAAAAATTGTTTCTTGGGCAAGTGGTTGCCCAGACAACCCTTTACTAAATCCTTGCTTCATTACTTCGGCGTAATAGTCAAGACCGATTAGTAAATCTATCCGACCAGGTTTGTCAAGATCAGGATCCGCTAGACGAAGACCAACGATATAGTTCAAAGATGACAATAGAATACCTGACTTGGCCATTCGTTGCGTGACCCGTGGTAAAATGTGAGCTGAAATAGTACAACTCTCAGATGACTCAAAATACGGGTGTATGGTAAAGGTGGTAATGCCTTTTGATTTTCCCGCTCTAACTCCACCAATTCCACATAATTGAACTGAAGATGTAGTTCTTTCAAGTCTCAAAGCCTGAACTAAACGATCCGTAATAATTGACGTTTGAGAACCCGAATCGATTAATGCTCGCGCATAGACAACAGATCCTTGCGAAGTAATAAACTTTATTTTTGCTGTGGCCATAACAACTATTTTGGCATGGTTAACATGTCCAACGTTCACAGAAACTGCTGGATCAGATGGATCAGCAGCTTCAGATCTTCTTGTGCCAAAATCCACAGGGTGTAACGTCGAATTGTGCCTTTTCCCACATTTATTACAGCGTCGTGTAGATCGGCATTGCACAACAATATGACGCCCAAGACAATTATAACACAATTTGTGTTGATTGACTGTCTTTTTTCTTTGTTCAAGAGACATGCCTTGATATTGAGTACATTTGACTATGTGATGACACTCTTTGTATAAAATACAGATAGGACCATTATTTGAAGTCAATGATGAAGGATCCTGATTGGCCTGCAGAACACGGATAGGTTTTGAAGATGGAACTACAGCAGGACCGGACTTGTGCTGCAAAGCATTTTCGAAAGCCTGCATTGAAATCAATCGTGTTGTCATAAATTCCATCAATTGTTTCCAGGTAGGCGGTTCTTTACTAGATCCGAGACAGTGTTCCCAAGCTCGAACTGATGCGGGGTCCAATCGCTGAATAGTGGCATATACCAGAAAATCGTCCCAATAGGAAACTGGTCGATGTAAAATTTCAAATGTTCGATAAATTTGCATAACATTTGAGTATAGAGCCTCCAATTCCGATGCTGATTCACGAGTCATTCTTCTCAATGAAAACAAAGAATGGAAAGCGGAATCTACGAGAATACGTTTGTTCTCATAGAACGAAATCAGTAAATCCCAAGCAGGTTTAAAACTCTCGGCCGTAACTGGAGTATTCTTTAGTAAATGGGAAGGTGGTCCGACTAAACTTAGTTTTAGATATTGTAACTTCTCAACAGAAGAAAGAGAACCGTTTGACAATACCATAGAGTCAAACATGTCCTTAAATGACAACCATTCGGATGAATTTCCATTAAATTTAGGAAGATCTATACGCGGTAGTTTTGGCGACTTATGTACCACAATTTGATTAGAATTCTGAGTATCGGAAGAATGCGATGACGATCTGCGGGAATCATTCTCGAAACGATCTCGAAGTGCATGATATTTCTCTAACGTCTGAAGATAGATTTCGTTAGTGTGCGCGAAAGAAGACCGTGCATAGTAAGGATGATCCTTAATAATTCGTTTATCGCGAGAAGATAATTGTCGAATTGCCAAAGAAATGGCTTCATCATTTAACTTGTATTTTTCCCAGTCCTCTTTTAACGCAGTTAGACGCGTTCGAATACGATGGATCGTAATGGTCTCGGAATCAACATCTACCAAATTTTGATACGCTAAAGAGATAAGATCAGAAAGCTGCATCTGTTGATCTAATCGATGCTCTACGTGAGTTCGTCTCATGATGCTCAATCTCCAATCCCGGATCCGGCTCGAAGGACCAAAAAATGTTTAAAACACGACGCAATCGTAACAAAATAAACTAATCAAATAACGCCGGATCAGGGAAAAGGAGAAAAGGAGTACAATAAACTGAACTTTATTATATAATTAACAATATAAATTATACGTATTCCGTAGACAGGTTAGACTGGATCCATCCAGATCGATGATGCGATGAACTCTTTGTAAGTTGTCCTGAAACGGACTCTATAAATGAATATCGATAGAAATTGAGTTCTGAATTGAACTCCACACTTTGATCGTCCTGTAACGGACACTTAACCTTGTGTACTGTGGCGTACAAAACTGCAAAAGAATAAAAATCTGTTCACTGGTACGTGCAACAATTAACCACACTAACCAAAACAAAAAGGACAAAGACGTATAAAATTAGTACCCCAACGCTACGCAAGAGGGAGAAGAAAAACCAAGAAAGGAAAATGTGTTCAAGAACCCATTTCCAGCGCCCTCTTACGTCTCGTAAACCAAATCCATTTGAATTCCTTTAAACACTGTGTGTACTAAGCCTATAATAGTAAAATATGAGATTCTACCATTTGGTTCTTTACAAATATTTAATAACTTGATTAAATTATCAAACACTTCCTTGGAAAAACAGGAATATTTTGATTTTAAAAAACATGATACAACTTATGACGTCATTAAAAATACCAATCTAAATGATATTTCTTTTAAAGAAAATAATGTATTTTGTAAAAATGAATCAGTGTTTACGCAAGCAGTTAATCTTCAAGGTACTTTATTAGAATTATTGTTTATTATAAGAAAAATATTTCTTGCAAATATGTATAATTCTTACTTTTTTATTAAATTTATTAGAAGTCTCATCGACAAATATCGAACAGGATCTTGATAATGATACTGTAAATACTGAGAGCAGTACTTCCACATCAGCCCCAAATAATCATTATAATGCTGCAAATTCTACTATCAAACTTATTAATAGTTCATCTAAAATTAATAATAATACTTTTTGCAAAAATGAATTACTATTCGAGGAAATCAGTGGTACTCATGGTATTTGAATATTAGAACTTCATATACAATGAAATTTTATATTATTAATTTTATATTTGTGTAAATTTTTACTACATTGTTAATATTTAAATAGAAAAATATTATTTTTATTCTATTTTTGTTGTTGTAGATATCTTATGCAACGCTACATATAATGTTAATCATAAAACTTCCTTATTAAATTTAAATGATACGTATAACAATAAAGAAAATATTTCCAATATTAATAATACAATACCTTCTTCAATGGAAGATTCTAAGATATTTGTGCCAGTAGCAGAATCAACTTTAGTTAAGGAACATACATTAGAAAATGATTCGGATGGAAGTTTATTTGAAGCTGAAGAAGATATGGAAAGTAACACAGATGAAAGCTATAAACCATTAAGTAGTTCTTCAACAGAAAGTGGAGGTGAAATTGAACAATTCTTAGAAGATTCAACAGCTTGTAATACTAGATTAAATATAATGCAACAACATAATTGTACTAATGTACCTACCTGCGATGATACAAAATTATGTATTCGAAATTCTGAAAGTAGGAAACGAAAACTGAATATGTGTCTGTTTTGTAAGAAATTACAATCTCAGCTACCTCGACATTTTGAATTAAAGCATAGTGCAGAAGAGGAGGTGAAGAAATTTTTCTCTTTACCAAAAGGTAATTTTTGAATTATAAAACATATTGTATAGTTTATTTATAAATTATATTATTTTTGCTTATATATATTTTATTAATTGGTTATTTTTATAAAATAAGACTAAAATCAAAGATTAATATCTTAGTTATTAAATATTAAAATACTAAACTCCATATTTAAAAAGTGATACTAGATCTTTTAACACAGTTTACCCTTAAGAGCATCCTGTACCGACCAAAAACGTATTTATAAAAGTATGTCGTTACAAATAAACAGATTTGAGAACGGTTTGACAGGTATACTCTATGAAGTGTAAGGAATGTACGAGATTCTTTCGTTTTCCGAAAATCGATAAAAATTTAACAATAAACAAATGTGTACTAACAATTTTTCCTGTAGTAAAAAACGCAGTAGGTATTTTGGAAAAAGAAGAAATCTCGTACATAGCCACATATTTAGAGAATCGTTTGAGCCTAGTCTCGATTAAAAATTCCAAGAAATGTGTACATACTTTTATAAATACAAAATACTAAAAAATTGCTAAAATATCAGTCCTGTTTTATCTCGAAAATGATAAAACAGAACGAAAAGTAGTTCAGCGTTTTGTTTATAGATGGCCTATTACTTTGTAGTAGTGCACCACTACAAGGAGGCAAGCACACACACATATATAGATAGAGGGAAGGGGATAGAAAAACGCGATATTATAAGCACGTGACTAAGCGCTGGCAGCGAGACAACTATTGTCCTCTCGCTCGCACAATTTCTTCTTCACAGCGAGTTTAAATTTCCTGCCTTTGTCCCAAGTTCTATGGAAATGAAACAAAAATCAATGCTTTCTGCAAATGTTTCTCTAGCGATGTGATTCTTTAGATTTTTGATGAAGTGTCAAATATCTGTAATAATCATCATTTCATTTATGCGTACACTGGACGCCTAGACAAGGATGCCATGTGTTCTCCCGACGGCAGCGAGCCGGCTATCGCTCTCTCGCTTGGGCGTTTATTGTTGATTGTCAATTGCATATTTTTTGACTTTGTCTCAAATCCCATCGGAATGAGACAAAGTGCAATAGTTTCTACCTATATTTTCTTTTAGAAACTAGATTTTTTCAATTTTTGATGAACCATCAAAAATCGAGAAAATCTTTTCGTTCATATGATGCAGGGTGTCCGGAAAAAAAGGATACATTTTTTGAGGGGTGGTTTCTGAGACTATTCTAAGAACTTTTTTCTCTTGGCATTTTTTGATTTGAAGCTTTATTTCTAAGATATTCAACAATAAGGATTCCACTAGTTAGACAGAGACACTCCTATAGTTGAAGTGAGGTAGCGCCACTCTGTCTCGCTTCAACTATCTATCTGTCTCTTTCTAACTAATGGTTTCTTTATCGTTGAATATCTCAGAAATAAAGCTTAGAATTGCGTCAGGAATCACTTCTCCAAAAATGTCTGCTTTTTTTCCGGACACACTGTATTATTGGGATGCTAGTGAAAGGATGCGAGGTGAAAGGAAGAATAAAATAATCAGTTGGGTATAAAATAAGAACAAATATGAAATTATAATGAAATATATTTATTTATAATAATAATAATAATAATAATAATAATATGTATTTAAAAAAAATAATAATAAAAATGCTGAGCTGCATTTTGCGGTGGAGGTGGCGGTGGCGGTGGAAAAACCCCATAATTATGCCGCAGTGGCAGCGGCAGCGGCTGCGGCTGCGGCTGCGGCGGCGGCGGCGGCGGCAGGTACCCATATGGGTGGGCCTGCGCTGGCGGCAGGTACCCATATGGGTAAGCCTGCGTTGGTGGTGGTGGCCGCGGTTGCGGATGGGCGACAGCGGGTGGATTTGGCAAAATCCTGCGATTTTGCGCCCGCCGCCGCCTCATCCGCCTCCTTCTATTAAGGGCAAGTGCCCGTATTACCTCTGCAGTCTGAAAAATGAAAATAGTTAATTATGTGTGTTATTATAGAGTGAAATAAATGTAATTACTAAATGAAAAAAATTATTTCTAACTTACAATATCGGGCACTTGCTCCTGGCATGGCGCTCCTCGAAGTGGGGGCGCCGGGGGCGCTTCTTGCGCTGGTGGCGCTGTCGGTGCGGGTGGCGCCGGGGGCGCGTTTTGCACTGGTGGTGCGGGTGGCGCCGGGGGTGCGTTTTGCGCTGGCGGCGCTTCCTGCGCTAATGAAGTGGACGGTGCAGCAGGAGGTGGTGGTGGCAACGAATGCCGCCGGGTGGCCCTCACCGGCGGCAGCGACGGCCATTCCTCGGAATTCGTTTTCTGGAAAAAAATGCAATAAATAATTAAATATGAGAACCGTAATACCGTTTGTAACACGGTACGTACTTCGTAACAATATACAGGGTGTAACAAAACTACCGCACTTCCTTAAAAGGGGGTGATTCCTGACGCTATTCTAAGAACTGTTTCCTCTTACGATTTTTTAATCTAAAGCTTAGTTTTCGAGATATTCAATAATAGAAGTACTAATAGTTAGAAAAAGACAGAGGGATAGTTGAAATGAGACAGAGGAATGCTATCTCACTTCAACTATCGGAGTGTCTCCGTCTAACTAATGGCATCTTTACCATTGAATATCTGGAAAACTAAGCTTTAGATTAAAGAATGGCAAGAGGAAAAAGTTCTTAGAATAGCGTCAGGAATCACTCCCTTTGGAAGTGCGGTAGTTTTGTTAGACCCTGTATATTAAAAAATGCTGCTTCGAAAATATGCAAAATGTGTACTTACGTTCTTCCTTTTCACC
This sequence comes from Sclerodermus sp. 'alternatusi', assembly GCA_037305995.1. Lineage (NCBI taxonomy): Eukaryota > Metazoa > Arthropoda > Insecta > Hymenoptera > Bethylidae > Sclerodermus > Sclerodermus sp. 'alternatusi'. Next base: position 37,196 of record JBBEEM010000045.1, read on the forward strand.
ATGGCTTATAAAACACTGGACTGGACAGTACGTTGTCTCGATGTAAAGTGAAATGCTGGTGGAGATTTAGTCAGAATAAAGGAAAGACAAAGACCACCACTCTTTCCATTTGGACCAATCAAAACGCTGTTCTTTATGCGATATAGAAATGTAGTATGCGTGTGTCCGCAGAAGGAATACAATGACTTTCAATACTTACCGCCTTTGAAGCAACACTATACCGCCTTATTTTCGGCGAGATGCGGCGCGTATTTTGTTCATGACTCAATTGAACGAACACTGAGCCGATTATTGATAAAATTAAAAAATCCGATATCCTATTTGGCAAACGCCTTCAACATATTTAAAACTAACTGAAAATAATTAAAAAATTAAAACTAATTAATATTCCTTATATTTCAGCGAATAAAATGAACCAAAATCAATAATAGTAAAATAAAGTCTTATCAATGTGTAAAATTGCAGCTTATAATTGTTCCCCTTTTTTTAAAAAATCGCGTTTATTTCAGTTTACTTAATATACTAATAGAAACAAGAGATATCATGTAGTAATGATTGGCCGAGCGGATTACGCCGAAGAAGGTATCACTGTGGTCCTAGGATCGATTCTATATTCCTAATTTTTTTTTTTTATATTTCATGTCCACATCATTGTTATAACTGTAATAAAATAAATTTTTTTTTGTAATTCATAAATATTATTTAATTTTCCGAAAAAGACAGAGACAGACTGATAGTTGAACGAGACAGAGTGGTGTTATTTCCCTTTAACTAATTGACTGTCCTTGTCTAGCTAATAGTGCAATTATATGAAATATCTTGAAAACTAAGTCTCATATAAAAAGGTGGTAAATGAAAATTCGTCCTCGAATCACCCCCTCTTCAACCATTAACATTTCTGTGACATGTCATTCTAACATCCTGCAATTTCAATATTGTTATATTAATATTTTCCCTTCTTTTTCGGAAAATTAAATAATATTTATGAATTACAAAAAAAAATTTATTTTATTACAGTTATAACAATGATGTGGACATGAAATATAAAAAAAAAAAAAATTAGGAATATAGAATCGATCCTAGGACCACAGTGATACCTTCTTCGGCGTAATCCGCTCGGCCAATCATTACTACATGACATCTCTTGTTTCTATTAGTATATTAAGTAAACTGGAATATACGCGATTTTTTAAAAAAAAGGGAACAATTATTAGCTGCAATTTTACACATTGATAAGACTTTATATATACTATTATCCTTCAGAAGCTCGTCCAATAGTCAGGCGTCATTTTGGGATGTTCTCCTAACTAATAAATGAAATGAAGAAATGTCATATTAAAGTTTTAATTTCATACTTCGACGCATCAATATACTACAAAATTAAATAGAAATTACAAACTTCATGTATTTCTCCTTACTATCTAGCATATGTATGTGCGCGCGCCGCAAAAAAATTTGGCACCGCGATAACACAATAAAAGTGACAACTAAGATTTGTTTGTCCATCTTATTAGTGCTTTTAGTGTTGTTTGTGGTGCTTTGTGCGAAATCTTTTCATTATATTAACAACAGCAGAGGTAAGTTTAACATTATTTATTACTATTATGAGTAGATTTGAAACAGAAGTAAAGAAAAGACGGAAAAACATGCTGATTAGAATACAGGTTAGGTTTCGTAATGTTAAAATGTTTATATGAAAACTTTGTTCATGAACTTGTTTAACTTTAATGTATAACTTTTATGTCATAGATTTGCATTGTTGATATATCCGTCCCTTATTTCAATGTTAATTGTTTATTTATAATAAAGGGGGTAATATTTACTGTTTGACGTTTCCCAAATACTTCGAGACAATCGTATAAAAAAGAAATTATTTCCTGCAGCTTACTTTATTACAAGTTATAACAAATAATCGGAGTTTATTTTTCGATATTCTTTACTACTTGTTTCTGCATTTTTCAAGCGTGCGTGCATGACGATGAGTATGTGTGTGTGTGTGTGTGTGTGTGTGTGTGTGCTCCACGTGTGAACTAGCTGTCACAGCGTGTGTGTAGCATGCGTTGCGTATGTCAAGTGTATGCGTGCAACTGTATACAGGGTGTCCGGAAATAAAGGAGACATTTTTTGAGGGGTGGTTCTTGAGACTATTCTTAAAACATTTTTCTCGTGGAATTTTTTAATCTGAAGCTTAGTTTTTGAGATATCTAATGATAAAGGTGCTATTAGTTAGACAGAGACGCTCCGATAGTTGAAGTGAGATGGCGCCATTCTGTCTCGCTCTAACTATCGGAGCGTCTCTGTCTAACTAATGGCAACTTTATCGTTGAATATCTCAGAAATAAAGCTTCAAATTAAAAAATTCCACGAGAAAAATGTTTTAAGAATAGTCTCAAGAACCACCCCTCAAAAAATGTCTCCTTTATTTCCGGACACCCTGTATGTGTTTGCGCATTTATCTGGAGTGTGTACGCGTGTTTATCTATAATAGGTTTTTGTGTTTTAATTACTTATTTTTTAATTTTTTTATGTATTAGAACAATAGAGCATGGGAAGGAGAGAATGCGGAAGCTCACTATTCCCATCGAGCTCCAGAGTGTCTCGCAAACTAATCTGCAAGAGAATCCAGGCTCGTTTACGCGAGGAAAAGGCGAAACGAGGTAAGGAGGAAAATAGCGGCAGCGACTCATATTCTGAAAAGAATATTGATGTTATCGCTGCCGATAATTCCGAAAATTCTTTTGCATGTAGTGTAGTTAGTCAAACACAAACAGGACTTAGTGATGAAAGCGTTTTTTCTATTGAAAAAGTTAAAAACGCTGACATTATTAATCCAAATGTTTGCGAGGGTCGGCGAATCGTGGACCTCAGTTTCCTCATTTCTGAAATTCAAAGAGTGTTCACTGAACACTCTCGAGGAATAGAGTGCAGATTTGCAGATTGGAAACTGCAAAAAACGATTCGCCGAGGCCTTCTGACTCAACTCTTCTTTCGTTGTGACATGTGTCACTACGAAAGCAGCGTTTGGTCAGAACCTACTGACGATGTAGACATGCTAAATGTTAACAAAGCTGCAGTAGTTGGTAGTGTTACAACTGGGATCGGATATTCCCAAGCAGAACAGTTTCTAGCAGCTATGAACATTCCATGCATGTCTACAAAAACGTTCAGTAAATGCATGGATGAAACGATCGATGATTTCACGAAAACAGCTATGAGTGAAATGAAAGCAGCTGGCGAAGCTGAAAAACAAATAGCTGTTGCAAATGGAGAAATCATTGACGGTATCCCTTACATTACTGTGGTCGTGGATGGCAGCTGGTCCAAACGTTCTTACGGGACAAACTATAATTCCTTGTCAGGAATTGGCGCGATAGTAGGATACCGAACAGGCAAGATTCTGTTTGTCGGTATTCGCAATAAGTATTGCGCTATATGTGACCGTAAGATATCGTTATCCAGTGACAATCATCCCCGGCCACATAAATGTTTTAAAAATTTTGATAGGAATAAAACCTCTGCTAGTATGGAATCAGATTCCATAGTAGAAGGTTTTAAAAGTAGTGTAGAAATGCACGGATTGATTTATAGAACATTTATCGCCGATGGTGATAGTAATGTTCATAAATCAATTCGTGATAATGACCCATATAAGGAGCAAATGGTTCAGGTCGAGAAAATCGAATGCACTAATCATTTGCTCCGAAATCTCTGCAAAAAATTGAGAGTTGTTTCTGAAATGACCCAACCGAAGGGTCAAAGAAAAGCTGGATTTTATCAGATGCGAAATCTGATAAAAAATAGCATTTTAAAAATTCGCGAAGCTGTTGAAAGTGCAGCAGCTTCACGACGAAAAGAAAACAGCTCTCGATTGCAGAAAGAATCAGAACTGCAGAAGGATATTCTAAATATCCCCAAACATTTGTTTGGTGAGCACCATAGATGTGATAATCGTGCATACAGTCAAACATGCAATAAAAGCGAAAGAAATGTTATTCCTTATTTGAAGGTACATGGACTGTATGCAAAAATAGAAATTGCTATTCGCTATGTGGCTGCTCATTCTGCAAGTTTGATAATAAATGCAACCAATAATGCTGCTGAATCTTTCCATGCAATTATCTGCAAATATATTGCTGGAAAGAGGATTAATTTTGGTTCGCGAGGTTCTTACAACGCTCGCGTAAATGCGGCTGTCCTTCAATACAATACCCAAGAAGCCTTGTCAGGCTTCTATAAAGGGTTGTGCAAAAGCATTCCAATAACCGTTTCTACATTGGAGAATCGGCGGAAAGAAAAAGTAGCCCTAAATAGAGAGAATCGTCCCGTGACAGGTAGCAGAACTTCAGTTCCTAACGTCACGGGCGATAAAAATCAATATTATGGGCTACAATCTGAAAAGCCTGATTTGCCGAAAGAAGTGTTCGATCGTTTACGCGAGGACCATTATCAAAAATTGAGTGATAATGGTCAAAATGCGAAAAACATCGAACGCGATACGGTAGATCAGGTAGATTCTCCATTGTGGATGACCATAAGAAGAGATATGCTAACAGCGTCAAATTTTGGAAAAATATGCCGCAGGCGAGACACTACGTCTTGTGCCGGCATGGTAAAGGAGATATTATATCCGCCAATTATTGACACTGCAGCAATCCATTATGGTCAGGAAAACGAAAGGAATGCTAGGGAAATTTTAATGAAAAAGATAAATAAGCCCATTGAAAAATGCGGCTTATTTATCGATAGCAAATTTCCCTTTTTGGGTGCTTCTCCTGACGGACTGATTGACGATGACGGCCTTGTTGAGATAAAGTGTCCGTCATCGGCCGAGAACATGTCAGCGGAAGAAGCAATCCAAAAAATTGCACACTTGAAAAGAATATTTGTGACAAAAAATGATAAGTTAGAACTTAACATTCGTCACAAATATTATTATCAAGTGCAAGGACAGCTGCACATTACTAACAGACAGTATTGCATGTTCACTGTTTGGACGCCGAAAAGCAGCATTGTAGTTAAAGTAGATAGAAACCAAGAATTTTGGGAGACAGAAATGAAGACAAAGCTCATAAAATTCTACGAGCATTGTCTTCTTCCCGAAATTCTTGATAGTAGGTATATTAGAAATATGTCTATCCGTGATCCGCCCTTTATCTTGGAAGCTCAAGATAAAGCGCGGAAACAAAAAATAGAAAAAGAAGAAAACAGCAAAACGAGAAAAAGAAAAACGTGTAGCATTGATTCAATTCCGGAAATTGGTCAAGAGGAAGATTGCTGCATCGTGAAAGTTTGCATATCGGAAGAAAAGAACGATATGCAACGTCAATTTCTTGATGCAGCAAATGCCTCTATAGAGAACATTGAGAAAAATGTCTTGCCAATTGATGGAAAATTAAATGATGAATCATTAGACAAATTTCTCAGTATTATAAGAGAAACATCAGACTTCGAGACACAAAGTGTTTTGTATGTAGCATACAATCACTTTGTGAAACCAATTTCAAAATTTAAAAGTGTCCAGATTATTGGAGGTAATTGCTCTGATCATTGGAGATGTGTCTCCTTTGATGGCTGTAAGATTCACGTGTACGATAGTTTACCTTCGTGCACTTATGAAAAGCTATCAAAGGAAGAAAAAGAATACATCTCCTTGCGGTATCCTATGGTGAAAATATCTAACATTATTTTTCCTAAGGTACAGACGCAACCAGACTCTTGGAGTTGCGGAATTTATGCCGCTGCATTCGCAACTTCAATAGTTTTGGGTTTTGATCCGAGCAAAAAACAATACTGCACTGATGTTTCTCTTATGAGAAAGCACTTTATTGATATCATTAAAAACAACGATTTATCGGAATTTCCGACAATATAAATCGTTGTTCTCAGTTTTTCTATAAGTTTTGCTGTCTCTTTTTCTCATTACATTTTTTTTAATTGGAGTGGCGAATTCATTGGTTGCGTCACACAAAAGTGAGCGTGGATGGGGCTCCTTTTTTTAATATATATATATATATGTGTAGTTAGTTTTATAATATATATATATATATATATGTAGTTAGTTTTATAATATATATATATATATGTAGTTAGTTTAATAATATATATATATATGTAGTTAGTTATATAATGTATATATATATATGTAGTTATTTTTGTGTAGAAAGGCTAATGTGACTTGTACAAAATCTATTGATAATTACAATAGATTTTTTTAAAAGTTACATAACCCTTTTTAGTTTTTAATTTTTTTTTATATCCTCCGAAGAAAACGTTGATCACTCTATTTCACGTTTTTGATTGTAGTCAATATGGAAAATAGTGAAGTAGAGTGATAAACGTGAAAATCGCAATCAGCTTGTCATAACAGCTGATCTGCGGATGGAGGGTATGCGCCTATAGCCAAACGTGCTTGTGCCGGGCCTGTAGCATTTTCATATATAGAAATTATCAATGGCTGGCCCGGCTAGAAAAGCATCGCTATAGGCTTCGTTCTGGGCTAAAAATAGTCCCATGAGCATTACGGCGCGGGGATAGAGGGGGTGGGGGGGTGGCTGTGCGTGAGCTGCTACAGGCGTCACACACATAGCCATCCTCTATATATGTGTGTGTGCTATTAGACACCGCGGTGGCGCTGGTTACTGGACTTAGTCCAGACGCGAACCAAGCCAGCGGCCGCCGCTGACTTTTTCTGCCGGGAAAGGATGCCCTTAAGGCTAGTTCTCCTAAAGGATATACATTAGTTTTGGAATATTCTACATTGTGTGTATTTAAATTGTAATACAAAATAAAAATCGTTTGTAATTTACATATTACTAGTAAAAACTTACCTTTTTTTTTACATAATTTTGAAATTAAGTAAGTACAATTTTTTTCTGTAATTATATGAATTATATATTAAGTAATTTGTGGCAATTTTAAAATTTGGACTTCAATCGAAAAATAATAAATAAAACATAATCTTAATATTAGGCCCTTCATAACCCTTTAAAACATGATACTATGCCATTGTTAGATTCTGCATAAAATCTTATTTGAGAAAAAAATATTAAATATATATTCATTTTTATAATTGTAGGTAACCATGAAAGAAAAAAAATTATAGACGTGCTGAGGAAAAAAGGGAATTTCATGTATAATACGAATCCTTTGTTTAACAAAGGTGATTTAATTGTATCGCGATGTCCATCGATAAAATTGAAACGAAATGCAACAGATTTTACAGCGTGTGTAAAATGTAACGGATTCTTTTCGAAAAATAATATTAGACATCATTTTCAACAATGTGCACATTATTTTAATAAACAGAAGCAAAGATCTGTTCAAATATTAGGCCGTTCAATTACGTGCAGAATTCATGAAACTGCTAATTTTACATTAAAAAGGGTTATCTTTCCTGTAATGAAGGAAGATGATGTAAAGAGACGAATAAGATATGATGAACTTATTATAGCTTATGGAAATAAAATGTGTACCAAATATCGTCTAAATCATCAACATGACATGATTAGAGCTCGAATACGATTATTAGGACGATATTTAATAGTTTTAAATAAAATGGATGCTACTATTTCAGAATTTTCACATTTGTATAATCCAAAAAATTATGACACTTGTATTAAATCAGTACATAAATTGGCTGAATTTGATGAACATACAAGCACTTATAAAACGCCGAGTATTGCATCGTCTTTAGGAACATTAATAAAACAAGTTGGATATATATTAAGAAGTAGTTACATTAAATTACAAGAATCAAATAAACAAAGTGAGGTCGACAATTTTTTAAAACTTGTAGAAGAAGACTATCCGGTAAGCATAAATAAAACGGTGCAATAAACAATGATTCGACGCCAAAGGCAAAAAAAAGTTACTTTACCTTCAATGGACGATATTAAAACTCTCAATATCTATTTTAAAAATACACGATCTATGGCTTATAATAATTTAAAAAAACAAGGATTTTCAGAGAAAACTTGACGATTATTAAGTGAAGTAACCTTAACTTCAATTCAAGTATTCAATAGAAGGCGTGCAGGAGAATTAGAACGTATGTTGATTGAAGATTTAAAAAATTTTGAAAAATTAACCGAAGATATGCCAGAATTTAACGATTCCTTATCAAAATATGTTCGAATAACAATTCGAGGAAAATTAGGAAGGACAGTACCAGTTTTATTAAGTGACGAACTATTACAATGTATTGAAATAATAATAAAATACCGAAAAAATACTGGTGTTCCTGAGAAAAATCCATATGTATTTGGAATACCATCAATGGACAAACGTAGATATAAGTACTTGAGAGCTTGTATTCTAATGCGTAAATTCTCAAATGATTCTGGAGCAAAATTTCCGAAATCATTAAGAGGAACTATTTTGCGGAAACACATAGCCACAAAATGTATTACACTTGATTTATCTGAAAATCAAGTTAATGATCTCGCAAACTTCATGGGTCACCATGACAAAATACATAAATCTCATTATAGGCAATCCATTATAAGCAGAGATATATGCTATTTCTCGGCTACTCAAGTTTGCACAAGGAGAAGAAAGTGAAGATGATAATAATGATGAAGAGGATGATAACAAAGAATTAGAAAATTCTGAAGATGTTGATGGTATAAATGAAAGCAATTCAAAGAGTTTAAATTTATCAGAATTATCAAGCGTCCAAGAAACAAAAATGAATGAAATGGAAACAAATGATAAAGAAAACGTATATCAGAGCAACAGAAACGAAACATTTAAGAGAAATAAATGTTTAAGAAACCGGAAAGTTTTATTTGATGAAAATAATAATATTCATATTGGAAAATGTTTATCGAAGAACATAGTTAATAAGAAAATAAAGACGACTACGAAAAATAATTTTAAAAATTCTGAAAAAACTTTAGTCAAAGAAATAGATTATGGTAATTTTAATAAAATATAAATATTTTTCAATTAAATTTTCAATTTATTTCTAATTTTAATCAATTTTTAATTAGTCAAAATATTTTTATTGAGCAGAATATTCTTAATATTATGCTATAGAGAGTGTTTCAATGATGTAAAGCCAAACTTTAAGAAGTTTAAGATAAAGTGAAAGTTGGCAAGATATTTAATAATAAAGGTACAACCTCTTAAAGTTTGGTCTTATCTCATTGAAACATTCTGTATAATTTATGTTTAACGTAAATTGACTAATATATTGAATTATATATATAAATTTTTTCATTGCCATGCATTCTGATAAAAGAAAATAAATTTATTTTTAAAATAATAAAATAGATTATTAATACGTCATTAAGCATATTTTAAATTACTTTGTAAATTTATGTTACGTTTGTATTTTATGAAATATAAACAACGCACAAAAAATTAAATGTGGTTTTTTGATTATTTGTATTTATTATCACATATAAATAAATATGTACATACAGGGCATAACAATAATGTTAGAAGTTTTAAAGGATTGTAAAGGGAGTGATTCTAATACGATTTTTCATTTACCACATTTTAATCTGAAGCTTAGTTTTTGAGATATTTAAAGATAAAGGTGCTATATATTAGTTAGACGAAGACAGACAGATAGTTGAAGTGAGACAGAGTGGCGCTATTTCACTTCAACCAATTGACTGTCTCTATCTAACTAATATATAGCACCTTTATCATTAAATATCTCAAAAACTAAGCTTCAGATTAATCTACAATCCCTTAAATTTATGGAATATGTCATTGTTACACCCTGTATACAGGGTGTTTGAAAAAAAGGAAACATTTTTTAAAGGGTAGCTATTGACGTTATTCTAAGAATTTTTTCTTCTTGGAATTTTTTAATTAGAAGCTTTGTTTTCAAGATATTCAACAATAAAGATGCCATTAGTTAGAGACACTCCGATAGTTTAAGTTGAAGTTGAAACAACTATCAGAGTGTCTTTAACTAATGACATCGTTATCGTTAAATATCTTGAAAATGAAGCTTCAAATTAAAAAATTCCAAGAGGTATATTATTAAAGTTTTGTCATACTTTACTAAAACGGTTGCACTTCCTTAAAAGGGATACTTCCTAACGCTATGTTTTTCTCACTTCGTGATTTTTTATTTGAAGTTATATTTTCAAGATATTCAATGATAGAGAAGTCATCAGTAAAATAGAGATACTGATAGGTGAAGTAAAGTAGCGACACTGTCCCATTTCAACTACAGGAGTGTCCTTATCTAAGTATTGGCATGTTTATCATTAAATATCTTGAAAGTAAAACTTGAAATAAAAAATCGCCAAATGAGAAAACTTCTTAGACTAGCATCAAGAATCTCCTCCTTCAAAGACATACGATCAGTTTGTGACGCAGATGTGTGAAGCTGGCACCACAAGTTTGAAAAAATTTTATTTTTTAACAGTTCCCGTAGCACACACCAGAGTACCAGAGTATTTGCACATTTTTAACAATAATTCTGTTAATTTGTCATAAAAAACCAATTTTAAAAATATCTAGTGCCAGATTCACATTTTCAAAACTTTGACCACGTACAGGTAAAAAACTATAAGAGATATCATAGAAATACCCTAATATTGCTTGCAGTACTCTTAGGCGTGCTAACGGAACTCTAATCAGAACTGATGATTTTCGATTTTCTTAAACACAATCCCTACAAACATTAATAAAGTTTAGTAGTAGGACCTATTGCTTCAAAATTCTGGGTGATTGTTTATTAACTTTTATAGGGATTGTTTAAAGAAATCGAAAATCATCAGTTCTGATGAGAGCTCCGTTAGCACGCCTTAGAGTACTGCAAGTAATTTTAGAGAATTTCTGTGATATCTCTTATAGTTTTTTACCTGTACGTGGTCAAAGTTTTGAAAATGTGAATCTAGCACTACATATTTATAAAATTGGTTTTTTATGACAAATTAACAGAACTACTGTTAAAAATGTGCAAGTACTCTGGTACTCTAGTGCGTGGTACGAGAACTGTTAAAAAATACCATTTTTTCAAACTTGTGGTGCTAGCTTCACACACCCTTGTGGCACCCTGTATATCATATCTAGAAATAAATACACACTAGGTTTTCTTTTTTATACTGATCCGTGAATCCATCATGGATACTCCTGGCGCAAGATGTTGGCGACTGACGCCAAAACTGCCAATTGTCGTTATAACTGCCACTTTATCATCAAAAGTGTCGTCAAAACTACCATTCCATATATATATTATTATATGTGACGTTTAACAATGACCTGTAACTAAACACTAAGTAATGGTAGAGAAGAAATCGAAGACAATTTTTTTTTACTATATCTAGATCTAAAGCTTTATTTTTAAAATATGCAGCAAAAAGGGTACTATTAGTTAATGGAGACAGTATAATTAGGTGAAGTGAACTATATATATATTAAAGGAGCACCATTTTCCGCATGTTTATATATATATCTATATATATGTAATGTCGATACAATAAAGTCGATAATTCTTACATATCGATATCTTACTTAACAATAAGTATCGATATGAATTATCGATATGATTGGATTATATTGGCATCACTACTGTGTAGTAGAGATGGCGGTATTATCCAATTCTATCGATACATAGTATCGATATGTATCGTAAAGTAAAATATCGATATGTGACCAGTATCGAGCTTTGAGTATTGATATTTCTTAATATTTAGATTTTAGCATTTAATAGTGCAGCTATAAAATTGTACATACACTGCCCGGCAATGAATCAGTCCCTGTTAGGCATAAAGTATAGCATAAAATAGGCTGAACAAATTTTCGCTCTCTCTTGCATGTGACGTCAAAATGCTTGTTGGTGGGGTAGCAGGAGAAGCACGATGTTAATGTGTATGTATGAAGTATAGGCCAGTATATGGCAATACGTTATATTATGCTTACAGGTTGACTGGCGGGGGCTAAGGAGAACGTGGTGGGAGGTGTTCCGATTTCTCATTCTCGTCTTACGCACGCTAAATGATAAGGATAGCTTTATACGGGACGAAAAATCTGCGAGCAAAACTAGAGTCTCTATCGGCGTCCTTGTTTGGCAGCTGCTTTAGCATACTCTCTAACTTATCAACTTACCTTTTCTATTTAAGGAGCGCGCGCAACGCTAGGCCGCTCTTTTGACACTTCCAACTTATGCGTCGCACTCTCACCTGTCTTTTCTACTTAATGTTATAGGAATGATCTTTTTTCAGGGAAAATAAATTATTACTGTAATAATTTTATAATTTATATTTATTCAAATATTTTTAGAGTCAGAGGCAGTTCCTTGTATAATAAATATAGGGTTCTTAAAATAACCGATTTCTTTACATATTTTCTTTTTAATTAAGTTGTGTGGTTCTAAAAAGAACCGAACCTGCAAAAATGTATTTTTATTAGTAATGAAGAATATTTTGTTTAGCGCTTCTCGCTATTGATAAAGGGACCATGTCCTCTTATCACTAGCGACGAAGCACCTGCCCAGCGCAGTACCCAGCATATCAGCTACCACTCAAGATCTTGAGGCTCTCAACGATCTTCCTGTCTCACCATCCGTCTAGCTAAGGCTCTTGGCCCAGACAACCTCCTGCCTTCCAGCAAGGGCTCCTTGCGAGGCATCCATACCCCTGGGTACTTCAGGCATTCCGACGAGGAATCCTGAATACCGGTTGCCTTTTGGTTCGCGTTCGCCAGTCGAACGACCAGACGCTGTCGGAACTGGTCACTACGCCAGTCGTGTGACCAGCTTTCGACCACACGGTCATTAGATTGATCAGGCCTCCTGATCAATCTCTTGATCGTCCCTCTTTTTGTATTGCCGCTGTTGGGTCCAGCAATCCTCAGCTCTCCGTGTACATTTTTTGGAAAAACTATATTAAACATAATTTCAGTTTAAGCTGCGTAGTCTTCTGCTTCTTCGGTCACCTTTGCCAAACCTGTTCATCTTTTCAGCTCGTGGAGGTACTCTTGCACTTGATCACACACAGTCGGCTATGCGGCAACAGTCGGCCTCGTCGACACTCAATCGCAGGACGGCACTTAAACTGCACCAGGACTATCACGGGACCAACTCGACCTCCGAACCGGACCACTAATAAAACGGCAATGAGGAAAGATCGTTGAACTATCAGTTTTATAGTTCACGATCCTCTCCCACGCACACAACCAATTTCACAAATACTAACATAGCCGAACGCTTTATTTTGATTCGGAGGAATCAGTCTAACCCGATGTTAGACCGCGCGCAATGAGCGAGACAGAGACAGACTCTGCTACACCCGGCCCTCGGACAGAGACACGAAGCGGTTGCATCGCTCTCTCTCTCTCTCTCTCTCTCTCTCTCTCTCTCTCTCTCTCTCTCTAACTCACTGTTTCGCCAGCTGATCCAGGCATCAGCCTAGGCGCTACAGTGTCGAGTGTGCTCAACTTATTCCCAATATTCTCCTAATATTGGGAATCGGTCGAGAGATGCTGTAGCGATTTTTACATCGTTACACGAGTCAATCGTCTAACTGTATCAACGCACACCATGGACTCGTATCTACAATTAGATCTGGAGGAAGAAGTCGGAATTTATCTCGACACGTTTGGTGAACCAAGTCTGGAAGCATTAGATGAGGACTTCCTCAAGGAATTCACGGACGACCAGGCGAACGCTTTCGACGACGCAACCGCTCAAATGCCGACTCCTCCACCAAAGGTCAACCAATCTGCCACGGAACGACCATCTTTACCAGTGCATATCCAGTTAAGCACCTTGGGCAATATGGTTCTATCACGATCATCGGAGATATCGACTACAGCCGAGCTCACGACATTGGATGCCTCCACCTGGGACCAGGGGATCCTGCATGATGCCTCCGCCAAGGAAGTCCAACGCGACCACCAGGTCATATTTATCCGGGCCTTCGGAACCATCATCGCAGCCCCGTTAGCATCCGTCCTGAAATATCGGCAGTGAAAGGACTGGATGCCACAAGGGAAAGTCATCCTTCGCTGGAGCCAGCAGCTCGTTCTGACAACAGCCAAGCTGATTGTCAAAAAGTCGAGAACATGATCTTCACATGCAGCAGTCTCAGTGCGACAACAGCAAACTCGACCAATTTCGGACATTTAGTGATTAATTTGCGTTTTAGTTATTAAGCTGCGTGCGAACCAGTACAATAGTCTTTTCTTATTTGTCTATCGTCTAACTGGTTGACGAAGATTATATGCAAACAATTGGGTAAAACAACCCTTGTTCATTCATTTTTCTTTTGTTTTTTACATCCTTGTTTAACGCCATGAGGGCGTTAACGGGGGGGAGTGTGTGCGAGATCGCCTAGGCGAGACTGCCTAGTTCGGCCACCGGCCGCTAGGTGGCTAGGCCCACGCGGCGCGCCTGGGTGGTGCCGAGTTACGCACCGATTTATTCAGCACGGCCGAATTCAGCACGGCTTTTTTCAGCAAAGTCAAGATTGCGCACGACCAGACTCAGCACGACCTATTTATACACAGCGAATATTATGCACGACCGAATTGCGCACCATTTGTTTTTGGAAATAGACCGAATTCAACACAAAATTAAATTAACAAAAATATAACTAGATTCCTGCATAAAATAAAATTAGTGGGGTCCATTTCGACAGAAACAAATTCGACACACGTTTTTTTAACGTTTTCAATTTTAGTACGGATTTTTTGAAGCGACATTTTTCAACATTTCAAATTGAAATTAGAATAAGGAAACGAGGTTCTAAGTAGTTAACATCTGGTGGTGTGTATTGTCAACTCGTCGAAAACACGCGTGTCGAAGTGGTATGTATCGAAATGGAATCCACTAATTTTATTTTATGCAGGAATCTAGTTATATTTCTGGTAATTTAATTTTGTGTTGAATTCGGTCTATTTCCAAAAACAAATGGTGCGCAATTCGGTCGTGCATAATATTCGCTGTGTATAAATAGGTCGTGCTGAATCTGGTCGTGCGCAATCTTGACTTTGCTGAAAAAAGCCGTGCTGAATTCGGCCGTGCTGAATAAATCGGTGCGTAACTCGGCTCCTCCCGGCGCGCCTACCTGGCCCACGGCCAGGACTTCTCGCTAGCGATAAGAGGACCACGTTCTCTTATCACTAGCGACGAAGATATCGTAATTCGCAGTATCCAGCATACCTGTCACCTATGCGGATCTTGGAGGCTCTCGAAGATCCGTCCTATCATTCCTCGTCTTACCTAGGACTCCTAGGCCAAGACAAACTCCTGCCTGCTGCAAGGGTTCATTGCCAGGTAACACCTTTCCTAGGATACTCCGGGAGTCGCCAGCCGACTTTCCCGGTTTTCTAACACCGGTTCACTTGCCAGTCAAGTGGCCGGTAGAGCAGCAGCTCATCCTGTCGGCATTAGAGTTCTTCGCCAGGCGAGGACTCTCAACTGCTGACAGGGCGCAACTTCCTCTAGTAATTAGCTCCGCTAATTGACTAGGGTATTTTTGGTCACTCATTATAAAATTAAACTTTATTTTTGTATTGCTAATACCAGTAAAGGCTTGGGTCTTTATTGCAAAATAAACGTTCATTTTAAAGTACTCAGTATCTCGTTGTCAACTATTTATTTGACCATTTTCCCTCTTGACCCATTTAGCTGTTGGAGGCAACAAACACCTTGAGCAAAATCCACGCACAACTCCCACGAAGGGTGGACGACCGGCGGCCGCGGTATTACCGTCCAAGGCCAGTCCCGCGGGGGTGAAACCCGCCAGCTCTCGACGACAGAGAGGAAAGCGTGGGGGTAAGGGGAGGAAGAAGGCTCCTACCGCTTTCTAGGGAACAACCACCCTGCCAGGGTCGACAGGACCAGTCGCGGAACCAGCGGGGAACAGCGGTTCCCTGGATGAGGAGGTGGCCGCGATGAATCGCTTCCTCATCCAGTTGTAGATTAGGTTAGGCTTAAGTTGGTAGTGGTAAGCTAGGTTAAGTAGGTTAAGTCGGTGATGGGTAGATATAAGAAAATATTGTACAGAGCGCGGAAAAATGTAAGGTTTCTTTTTATATAAAATAGCGTTTCAATAAAAACAAATTGGTTGATTATTTATAGCATACCCCACCTCGGGAGGAGGAAACGAAAGTAGTAGCTTGACTTGAGTGATGCTCCCTATAGCAACGCTCCGGTCAAACTCCTGGTTTGAATCTTGGAGGGGGTATGTGTAACGATGTAAAAATCGCTACGGCATCTCTCGACCGATTCCCAATAGTATAAGCATACTCGGCACTGTAGCGCCTAGGCTGATGTCTGGATCAGCTGGCGAAACAGTGAGTCGGAGAGAGAGAGAGAGAGAGCGATGCGATCGCGTTGTGTCTCTGTCCGACGGCCGGGTGTAGCAGAGTCTGTCTCTGTCTCGCTCATTGCGCGCGGTCTAACATCGGGCTAGACTGATTCCTCCGAAAATCAAAATAGGGCGTCCGGCTATGTTAGTGTTTGTGAAAATGATGTCAAACTGACAGTTCAACGATCTTTCCTCACTGCTGCATTGTCTTTGATCCGAGTCAGTCATGGGCTAGTTGCGATAGTGTGTCGTTTTGCGAATGCCGATTGTGTTGCAACGTCCGGGCCGTGATTTGTATAATTTGAGGCGTGTAGCCGTGACTGGTTCAGGGACCCGTACGTTGCAAATATGAAAGAATAGGATTGTTGAGTAGGATAATGGAAACAAGATTCAGAATTTCAGTCACAATAGAGTCTTAGTCAGCATTATCTTGTGGTTATAGGAGAGAAGGCATATGGTGATTCGAACATCCGTGAATCGGGATTCGTTCTACTCGGTTTCGAACAAGTCGCGTTCAATCTACCGATATTAACGTTATACGTCAACTAATTTTATTATATATATATAATAAATATATATAATTATATATATTATATAAGTCCTGTATTACTAGAATATATTCCTTATTATCTCTAGTTTTTGGTAATGGTCCAATTAAATCCATGGATACCTTTTCAAAACTACCCCCAGGGGTGTCGGTAAGTACCATTGGTTGTCTAACCTTTTTCTTGACCAATTTTTTGAGTTGACAGGTATTACAGCTTCCGATAGTGTCCTGGATCTGTTTTTTCATACCTGCCCAATAATAATTTTGCCTGAGGCGGTGCAATATTTTAGTTATTCCTTTATGTCCACCCAGGTAAGAGTTATGCGTGTCCCTTATTATTTTTTCTCTTTCTAGAGTTGGGGGTATCACGGTTTCCATTTCACATATAGTGAGTTTAATAAATTTGTCTGACAATAATTCTTTGTGTGAGTCGATGAAGTATATAATTCCACGATATCTCGTTATCACGGTCTTCCGTTTTCGCGATGCAGAGAGAGTTTATGCCATTTTCGTCAATAATTTTAGCAAGGGAGTCGAAACATTTTGACAGTATCGCAGGGTCAAATGGGTGATTTTTTGTCTGTTTGATGGGTAGCGAGATCAAAAAACATTTGCCCTTAGTTCGGTTAGCCTTGCATTCCCCTAAAACAATTTCGGACATTGTGGGTACGAGATCGTTCTTGGAATATTCTTTTGCTCCAGAATCTAATGGCTGGTTGTCTTGGGTGATAAAGGTGATGTGATTATCGTGTTTTGCTAAAATATTGTCTCTACTGTGTTTGATTAGTAAATTTGGCTCTTCGATTGTGGCATCGACTAGATTTCCTGCATCTTCTGAATTATCCGTCATCTATGAAGATTCATCGGATTCACCGAAATAAATGGTTTCATTGGAGCTTGCGACGTCATTTATATGTGTTGCTTCTGGTATTTCCATCAGGTCATTTCCCTCAATTATGACTTGTCGACTGGTGAATGGTTGGGGGGAAATGGGTTCGAATGTGTCAGTGATACCATTTCTTGTAAATTCTGCTATTTCTGGCTCGACATCTTCGTCGGGATTTTCAATATTGGTTTCGATATTCTCTCTGTGATGAGGACGCGGAATCTCCTCTGGATTAGGAGGTTCAGGACTAGCCGGTAATATGAAAGGATTTAAATTGTCCGATTCAATGTTTAATTTTGCCTTTTTCAAGACAGGTGAGAACAGACCCTCCTTTGACGATAAGGATGAAGAGGAAGACCTGGGCCTGATTGGGTACGCAGGTAGTTCTAGGGGGTTCCTTGATAATGCGTCTGCATCAGGAGACTCGGTAGAGTCTCGCGCCAAGTAGTATAGCCTCACAGTGACGTCATGTGCTATTGTACGCGAGACACCGAGTATCTTTTTCCCGAAACATCAAAAATTTTAGTTCGATTTTTTAAAGAAATTTTAACGCCAAAATATGTTTTGAGACATTCTGAAGCTAAAAAACGAAAAAAAAACAAAACAAAAAAAATTTCGTATAAATGCATCAAAATGCATAAAAAGTGCATCTGCATAAATTTCATAATTTTTCAATTTTTGAAAAGTGCATGTTCAGTTCCGTCGTCGTCGTCGTCGTCGTTTCCACCTCCATCTTTTTCGCACCGCTAGAAACCGTGTCTTTAGTGACGTCACAGCGTGACGTCATTTACGCTGATATACCGAAATGCCCTGTTCTCCACCTAAGTTGCCCATTTAGCGTGGAAAATGACATAAATTTTTACGGAAAATATATTTTTTCATTAATTATTATATTATTTTAATAGATAAACAAAATATTAAAAATATTAACAAGAATTAATGAATTGTATATTTATATTATCACATTTAATTATAAATTAACTATTATAAATTCAGAGTAATTGTAATAATAAATGAATAATATTTGTTAATTATATATTATATTTTTTATTATTTTCCACTTTTAGCCACCCTTGAAAATCTGCCATGGTTGATTACAGTGCGTGACGATATAGCTTTATATGGCGGAATATATTCTTCCGAACCAAAATACATGCAAATAACTTGAAAAATATATTATAAATATTTGCTATTTTTGACTTTTGGCAGCTTTTGAAAATCTGTCACTAGTGACGTCAGAGCGTGACGTCAGAGAGCATGAAATAGCGAAATACTTGTTCCGAACTTAAATAGATGGAAAGTATTTGAAAAAAATATAAATTTTAACTTTTCCTATCACTTGAAAACTTTTTATTAATGACGTTACAACATGACGTCATAGAGCTTGATATAAGGAAATACGTGATATGAACTTAAATAGTTGGAGATACTATTAAAAAATATTATAAATTTTCAACGCTAACTTACAAAAATTAGTGAAATCCCCCTAAAAAACATCCTGATGTAAAAAAATACGCCAAGTAGTTATCCCCTTCTAAAAACCCCCTTATTCAAAAAATATATATTATTTATACACTTATTTAATGAATTCTCTTAATAAAGGTATAACAATAAAAAGAATATATTTATTTGAAATATATAGTCATTACAAAAAATACATTATTTTTCTTATCTCGTTAAAAAGTATTGAAATCATATATAGAATAAAGCCAAGTATGTGATCTTTATTTATTCTCAGCATATAGTTTATAAACAATATGTATAAAAAAGAGAAACTGCATTTGAAATGCAGATAGTTTATAAACAAATTGCATAAAAGCTTTTTATATATAGTTTATAAACAATATGTTTATAATTTTTTTATACAGAACTTGGCGAGCCTCCATGTTTTTTTAAATGACACACAATAATCATTTTAATTAAAAATATCTCACTCCTTATAATATATAGGAAAATGTTACAATTTCATAACTGCTATATGAAAACATTTGAAGATTCGTCGAGCGAATGCATTCGTTCTTATTACATGAAAAGAAGAGAAAATTCGTTGGCAGGAATTCGTAGTTGCTACAGGACAAGAGCAGAGAATTTGTCGGCAGGATTTAAAGTAAAATCAAATGTCATTTAAAAAAGCATGGAGGCTCGCCAAGTTCTGTATAAAAAAATTATAAACATATTGTTTATAAACTATATATAAAAAGCTTTTATGCAATTTGTTTATAAACTATCTGCATTTCAAATGCAGTTTCTCTTTTTTATACATATTGTTTATAAACTATATGCTGTCGCGCTCTTCATTCGATTGGACAATGTTTACATTTTGAGTGACATTGCATTCGTTCGTCTCGAACTCCTGGAGCATGACAGGTTTCAACGCGAAGGTATATGATTCTTCGGAAGAATTGATTACGTGGGCGTATGCGAAGCCGTTTGTGTTTGTTACCAAGGCATTTCCGAAAAATGTGTTCGGTGGTGTTTCTTGAAGGGGGAAGTATCCCGTTTTAAGGTGCATGTTTATGATCGGTATTTTTACAGGAAATACCATGCGAGGGGGTACCGTTATGGTTTTCTCTGAATAGAACGGTATGCTGTAGTCGCCGAAGGATAAATTTTCCTTTTCAAAATCAATCTTTGCTTTGTTCGTCGAGAAGAACTCGGAACCCAACAGGCCATCTTGGCGTATCGGTAAGTCATTTGGGATTACGTGAAAATTTATGTTACGCCCAAATAGAAACAATTTCACCATGTCCGTAGACCGAACAATATTTTCGGTAATTCCATTCAAATTTATTTTCCTGTCTAGGTCGACTAATGTGTCTTTGCCAAGACATTTCAATTTGATCAAATTCGGTTGAGCACCGGAATCAACCAATAGGGTCTTGTAATGTAATACGCGAATTGACCGTTCCCTGAAGCTGGGTGAGGCCCCAGAGACTATCGCGACACAAATAATTTTTATCCCGACCGTCCGGGAGGAAAGAGACCGAGGGTGTGGTTCCGTTGAAGCCGCGGGTGACCCTGAAATGCGAACAATACTGGAAGGTGTCAATAACAAACCGCTTTCGAATTTAACCAGTTTATTAGCGAGGACCAATTTCGCTCGCTAATTTTACAATTATTTTTACGAATACAAATACGCGACGCGACCTAACAAATTGGGAGCGCCCGCTCGCTCTGCGCTCGCGACACTTCCTAAAATCCGTAGCACAAGCCTTTGGCTCTGCCGCGAAGACCTTCGTTCGGTCGAAGTCACTCGACCCTGCGGGAGGCGATAGTCCAACCCGAAGGCAAGTGCTTCGCGGGGTGCTACGGTGCAACAGGAGAAGCAATTCCTGCCTCCCTGCGCAGGTGAGGTGGCTAGCCTCCGCGGGAAAATAACGCAAACACAAACAATAACGAAACTCACAAAATCACAGCAGACACAATAGTCAAATGAAGCGGCGTCCCACTTACATTCGCTGGTTGGGAGTCAATCTGTACGATGCAGTCTTCCTCCGTGCAGTACCGTCCACCTCGTTGCACTCGATCACAGACAGAACCCGCACGCGATTGAACTCCACACAACTCAAAGACAAAAACGGCAATGAAGGAAGATCGTTGAACTATCAGTTTGACAGTTCAAGATCCTCCCCACGCACACAACCAATCGGACCAATACCGACATAGCCAAACTTATTGTTGTTTGAAGGAATCGGTCTAACCCGATATTAGACCGCGCGCAATGAGCGAGACAGAGACAGACTCTGCTACACCCGGCCGTCGGACAGAGACACGACGCTTTCGCATCGTTCTCTCTCCAACTCACTGCCTCGCCCGCTGATCCAGACATCAGCATAGGCGCTACAGTGCCGAGTGTGCTCAACTCATTCCCGATATTCTCTTAATATCGGGAATCGGTCGAGAGATGCTGCAACGGTTTTTTACATCGTTACACATCCCCCCTCCTAGATTCAAACCAGGAGTTTGACCGGAGCGCAGCTATAAAAGCGCCGCTCAAGCTGAACCACTGCGATGATTTCCTCCGTCTAGGGTGGGGTATGCTGAAATAAAACCAATTTGTTGAGGTGTACATTATATTTTTACGCCATCGGGTACTCTCCCGCGCTCGGTACAAATCTTAGCCTACCCATCACCACTTAATTCTACCCTATAATTGGATGAGGAGGCGGTTCATGGCCGCCACCTCCTCATCCAGGGAGCCGCTGCTCCCCGCGGGTCCTGCGACCGGCCCTGCCGATCCCGGCAGGGAGGTCGCTCCTTTGGAAGCGGCAGGGGCCTTCCGCTTTTTCGCCCCTCCGCGTTTTCCCCGCTTTCGGCGCGAGCCGGCGGGTTTGACGCCCGTGATGTTCGCGGGTGCCCTCGAATCCGCCGTCCCCGGCCGTCCGCTTCTGATCGCCGCTGGACCGGCCGTTCCTCTCCTCGCGTTCGCCGGAGTTGCTGGAGGTCGTCTTCCGGTGTTGGGCGCCGGAGCCCGTCCCGCCTGCCGCTGTAACAGCTGCTCCATGCGGCGGAGCACCCTTTGCCGGTCTTCGCGGTCCCTCCTTCGTTCTTCCGCCTCCTCCTCCCGGCGACGCTGCTCCTCCGCGAAGCCGGGCCACCCGGTCTGCGGTGGACGCTCCTCCGCCATCGACGGCATGGTGAGGGGATAACCTCCCCAGTGCTGCGCCGCAGTGTCCGGGTTCCTCAGGGGGGTGGGCCCGTCCATGGAGTACCGGACCCACACCGCCCTACCGTCCGTGAATACTCCAGGCTGGCGCTGGCTCCACTGGTCCCAGTTTTGCATGGTCCAGAGGAGAAACCCGGAATAAAACTTATCCTATCCTTAATGTTAACATTTCTCACGAACAACATATAACATAAACTCGCTCGCAACGCATACCCCTCGCACGCTGGAGACCCTAGGACTTGCGTGGGCGTAAACGCTGAGCCCACGCCGAGGAGAGCGGCGATGCCGGTCGCGCATCTTCCTTGTCCTGACCCTGTGCCCCATTTCCGGAAGCTGGAGGTACCGCGGGTGTATCCCCAGGGTTTCCGGCAGGGCTGGTCTCCTGTTCATCGATCTCCTCCAGAGAAGCGATGAACGGTTTCAGGTCCGAAACGTGGACCTTTGGGTTGGTACGTCCATGCGTTTCACCCAACTCATAGACCACCTGTGACAAGCGCCTTACGATCGGGTACGGTCCGTCGTACACCGGCGCTAATTTCGCGGCGAAGTAGTTGGCCGCCGACGACAATACGTGGTTTCGGCGCCACACTAAATCCCCGACACGAAACGCGACATCGCGACGCCCTTTATTATAGTAGCGAGCTTGTCTGGCACTCGCTACCTCCACGGCGTCCTGCACGATGTCGTATAGAAGCGGCATACGCTTCATCCGGGATGTCCACCCCGCGGTATCCTGCCTCACTATCTCTCGGGGACCCTCGGTGTCCCGTCTCAGACTCGGCGCTATCGCGGGTTCCCTACCGTAGTTCAGGAATGCTGGCGACACGCCTGTCGAAGCCTGCATCGCTGTGTTGATCGCGAACCTGAACTCGGATAGATGGACATCCCAACTACGGTGATCTTGCTCCACATACATGGAGATCATCGTTTTAACTACCCGGTTGACCCTCTCAACCGGGTTCGCCTGTGCATGATACGGTGGGATGGTTACCTGCCGTATCTGCAACTGCTTAAGGAAGGCCGTAACCTCCTTATTGGCGAATTCAGTGCCATTGTCGCTCAGGAAAATCTCTGGTGATCCCCATCGGTAGATCACCAGTTCCTGAAACGCTTGCAACATTTTCTGGGCCGTCGCTCTTCTCAGCGCTTGTAGCTCGACCATCTTGCTAAAGTTGTCGACGAAGACTACAATATAGCGCGATTGCGCCCTGCTCGGTGGAAACGGACCCATCATGTCCGCAGCCACTACGGTCCACGGTCGCTCCACTATCCGACTTCCCATTAAGCCGGAGGGAGCGCCCTGCGAAACCTTATGTTGCTGGCACTTCTTACACGATCGGACGAAGCTGGCAACATCTTGATAGATTCCCGGCCAATAATACTCTCGACATACCCGGTTGTATGTCTTCTGTATCCCCGCGTGTCCGCAGGTGGCCGGAACGTGCGCTTCGCCGATCGCCAACTTCCTCACCCCCCTTGGAATCACTAGCTTCCAACGTTCCGCCGTTGGATCTAGCACCTCTAATTCGGCCTCCGGGCGATGGCAGTAAATAAACCCTTCCTCGACCCTCCAGTCCGGGTACGCGTGCGGTGCGCGGCCTATCCGCGCAATTCTTTTCGCGTACCACTCGTCCCGCGCAAATTCCGCCGCGTCGATTGCCCTTTTTAAGACCGGATTGGGCTCGTTGGTTCCGCCAACCGCCTCGGTGTGGTCATCCTCCAGAATTGCACGGGACAAGGCATCGGGAACCCGGTGCATTGCCCCCTTGCGATGTATAACTTTAAAGTTATACTGCTGCAATTCGAGGGCCCATCGACTCAACCGACTCGATGGGTCTTTCAGATTACGCAGCCATTGCAGGCTGCTGTGATCTGTGATGACCACGAACTCGTAACCCTCGATATAGGGCCTGAGCTTCTTAATGGCCCAAATTACCGCGAGGCACTCCTTTTCCGTCGTGGAGTAATTCCGTTCGTGTCGATTCAGGACCCGATTGATGTAGCATATCGGATGCTCACCACCGTCGGTGTCCTGCGACAATACCGCTCCGATCGCGTAATTACTCGCGTCCGTCTGCACGTGGAACTGACGCGTGAAATCCGGTCGCGCCAGCACCGGCGCGGAGCAGAGCGCTGCTTTTAGCTTCTCGAAAGCCAGCTGCTGCTCCTCACTCCACTGCCACCGCTCGTCTTTCCGCATCAACTTGACGAGCGGAATTTTATCGCGTGCAAAGTCCGGCAAGAATCGCGAGTACCAACCGACCATACCGAGAAAACTACGCAACGTTTTCAAGTCGGTAGGTGCGGGGTACTTTAACACCGGAGCTACTTTATCCGGATCCGGTGCTAACCCTTCCGAGTTGACCAGATCTCCCAGAAATTTCACTTCCGGCCGACAGAACTTACTCTTCTCGCGATTGATTTCCAATCCAGCGTTAAGAAGAGTGTCGAGGACCCGACCTAGCCATTCTAGGTGTTCCTCGAACGTTACCGTCACGATAATTATATCATCCAGGTACACGAAGACATACGGATCGAATTCCGGCGGAATTAGTCGATCCATAAGTCTTTGGAACGTCGCGGGGGCATTAGTCAATCCGTAAGGCATGCGACGGTATTGAAAAAGCCCCTTACCTGGTATGATAAACGCGGTTATTTCTTTGCTGTCTTCCGCCATGGGTATCTGGTGATACGCCTGACTCAGATCTAGCGTCGAAATATAGCTCGCATGTCGAAGCTTGTCCAGTATGCTGTCGATATGCGGCAACGGATACGCGTCCTTCTTCGTCACATCATTGACCGCCCGAAGGTCAATGCATGTGCGTCGCGTTCCGTTTGCTTTTCGCGGAAAGAGCGGGCAACTCGTCCACGCGCTTGTCGACGGCTCGATTATTCCTTCGGCCAATAATCGATCGACCTCCTGCTTCGCGATTTCTAATATCGCGGGGGAGTAGCGCCGCATGGCCTGCCGTATAGGCGGATGCCCTTGGACATCTATACGATGTTCGACCAAGGTCGTCATCGCCAACGGCCCCGTTCGCTCTTTTAACTTCCCTTCGAGTAGTCGTTGTAGCGCGGCCTGCTGAGTCTCCGACATCTCAGCAATCGCGTAACACTCGAATACCGCCCCGGAGGTAACTATTGCAGCGACTGAATCCGCGGCTTGGAGACATTGACGTTCTCTCGTTCGCCAATGCCCCGACCACGAGTCGAGCTGCACCCCGAAGGACCTCAAGAAGTCCATTCCGAGTATGCACTCGTAATCCAGCGCGCGTACTACCCGGAAACGTATCCGACGCGACATCTCGTGGAGCTCAAGCCTCAGGGTAACAACGCCCAATACGGGTGTTACGCTACCCTCGGCGACCTGCATCCACTGGTTCCGCACCGCCACGATCTCTGACTCGATCTGCTCGAACGCCCGTGATCCTAAGTATGAGCGCCTGGCCCCGATGTCCAGCATCGCTCTCAACCTTAGACCCGTGAGATCAAGAGACAGAAAGAACCGATCATCGGTAGCGGGCACGAGCCGCTCCAATGACGAATCGTCGCGACACGGACGCGCGACGCACACCGTGGGGTCGCCCTCCGCGGCGCCCCCTTCGTCGATGCTGCTCGCTCCCGATTCACGGTCGCCGAGCGCGCCCACGCGTTCCCCCATCGCTCCGAATCTCTCGCGAATCGCGCCTAACCGATCGACGGTGCCCTCGAGCTCCCCATCGAGACCGAGGGTTTCCGCGATCTCCGCCGAATCGCGTCCCATCGCAACTTCTAAATCGACTTCCGATCCGCTATCGGAAAAGTCGTAGTCTTCAGACTCGTAGGCTTCCGCGTCTACGTCTGAGTCGCTGACGGTGTCCTCGGGCGCCTCCCACTCGACATAGTGTAGGTCAGCCATGGAGAACACCGGTTCGGGAACCCGTTGTTCCCTTGTAGGGGCTGCAGTCGGGCCCACGGCGCCCGCAGCCCCTATTGCCCGTTTCCCGAGGTCGGTGGCCCTGTCCTCTGTTCGCCGACCCCCGGGGCTTCGGTCCGGGTGGAGGTGGGGAGGGGCGGCCAGTAGTTACCCCCCGCTGGAGGTGCTCCCGGCGCCGGTCCCCAAATCCCCGCCGGTCCTTGTTGTGTGGCCGGGGCAGGATGAGTCCAGTGATTGTACGACGACTCTCCCTGCGCCGGCCGATTTCCGTGCGCCGGCGGACGCGGTTCCGCCGACAGCTCGTTTTGGTGGAAGCGCGACGGACACTCCCGTGCGTAGTGCCCGCGCCCTCCACAACGCGAACAGTAGGAGTAGTCCTTGCCCGTTGGCTTCATGGACTCTCCCCGCTGAAAACTCGCTTGGCGCACCGGGCCGCCCGGTGCCGCCGAAGTCGCTGGCCGCTGGTAACTATTACCCGCGTTACCCGGGCCGCGCCTTCCTGCCAAATTCACGGCAGCGACCGCCACTTCCAACCCGGCCAACGCCTTTTCCAGCGTGCCCGAGCCCGCGGCCGTCTGCTGCCCTCCCTTGCGCTTCGGTTGCGCCTTCCGCGGTCGCTGCGAACGCGGACTCCCCGACTCCGTTCCGCTCGAGTCCGACCGCTGTGACCAGGGGGTCCTGAGCGCGCCTCCCGCGCTTGACCCGCTTCCCCTTTTTCCCCTGGTCCTCCGCTTCCCGGGCGAGGGGGCACTCCGCTGTCCCGTCGCCCCGCTACCCTTAGGCGAGTCGGTCTCCGATCCGACCGCCGCCACGCTAACGCGCTTCTCCTTTCCCGGGGTCTTGGTGGGAGCTGCCGTTCCGGACACCAGGAGCCTTCGCTTCCTGTCGATGTCCTGGCGCTTCTCCACTTCCCGGCCCTCCACCCGGAGATCGTCGAATACCTCGATCTCCCGGCGCTTAATGCCCGCTCGGTAGCAGGGCAGCATATTCGCGTATGCTAAGTCTAGTTGGCTTCTAAGTGCGGGAGTGGGCTCTATTTTATTTAACTTGGTCCGAATACGGACCAAGTAGCTGCGCATGCTCTCGCCCTCCCGCTGGAAGACCTCCCGCGCTTCATCCCATCGGGCCTGCTCGCTTTCTTCGCCCCCGAATTGGCGAAGAAACGCACGGCGGAATCGCGTCCAGTCGTCCCACTGGCACCCCTCCAGCCGGAACCAGTCGAGAGCCTCGCTGCTTAAGACTAGCGAGAGGGAGCTGTGCAACCGACGGAAGGGCAACCCCGTGCCCTCCATGCACACCTCCATCGCTTGGCAGAATTCTTCTGCCTCGTCCGCCGTCCCATCGCTAAACCTAATTCGATACAGCCGGAGTATCTCGGGGATCTTGCCCTTGGCGCGCCCGGATCCCCCCTCCTCATCTCGGCCTAACCCGCTGGCGGTCCGTAGGGAGCCCGAGTCGTCCCCACCTTCGCCCGGCCGATGTGGCCCGGCGCTAGGCGTGACCCCTCGGACGCGATCTCCCAATTCTTGAGCTAGCACGGTCATCTGCTCGGCTAGCCGACGGACGGCTTCGTCCGTCTGCGCCAAGCGATTCTCCATGCGCTCGTTGGCTTTCCTCGCCTCGTCGCGCTCCTGCATCCTCTCGCGCCGCTCGGCCAGGATGAGGTCGAAACACGATTGAGTCCATTTCCCGGGGACTCTCTCCGGCGAACGCGGCTCTACCCCGTCGGCCGACCCCGCCATCGCCCGCGACGCAACCCGTCGCACCTGTGGCAGTGACGGCTCTCGGTCGTCCGTCCGCGCCCCCCTACCGCTTGGCGTATCCCGAATCGCGTCCTGGAAGGTCACGGCAGGGCCGCGCCGCTCCCCTGAGGAGCCGCGCGCCCCGTCGCCCCTCCCCAGTTCCGCGCCCTGTCGGCCTGTTGGTCGCCTTGGTTCCGCGTCCAACATTACCGGCGACAAGGCATATAAAGATTCGGACAGTGACAACGGATCCTGCCACTGCCCGTACGACTGTGCCGTCTGCAGCACAGGGGAAGGTCCCCGATGACCGACCCCCGCCGGCGGCGCCTCCAACAGAAGTCGTCCCTCGCTGCGCACAGGCATCAATGTCGAGTTGGCTACCCCCCCCCGCGGGGCGCTTACTGCCCGCAATTCCTCCATCGCGACCTCCGGTTCGCCCGGCTCGTCCGGTTCGAGCTGCCCGGGTACTTCGCCGCTGGGTGCGGGACCCTCCGCCCCGCGTTCCCCCTGCGCGTCCTCCCCGACCAACCCCCCCGGCAGTGGACCGTCGGAACGGCTGTTCCACTTCGCCCCCTCCGGACCGAACCGCGATATCAAATAAAATCGCACGAGGCGATCGCGAAGTATGCGGGAAGTCTCATCCGTACTCCCCTCTATCCCCTCCGCTTGGGTCCGCTCGACGAGTTCGCGCAGGCTCAGGTCGTCCATCTCGCCCGCTATTCGTTCCCGAACTCGCCCCTGCTCTAGTCGAGCGCTCTGGCGTCGCTCCTCCATTGCGATCAACGCCACCTAGCGGATTGCACGGAGTACTACTAGCGCTCTGCCGTTACCGACGTACCGACGTCGGCCCAAATTAAATCTAACGTCCGCGCGGCCCGATGCTCGCTGGACTCACTCAAGGTCACGCGCTTCAACACACCCAACGGCCCCACGTTGGGCGCCAATTTGTAATACGCGAATTGACCGTTCCCTGAAGCTGGGTGAGGCCCCAGAGACTATCGCGACACAAATAATTTTTATCCCGACCGTCCGGGAGGAAAGAGACCGAGGGTGTGGTTCCGTTGAAGCCGCGGGTGACCCTGAAATGCGAACAATACTGGAAGGTGTCAATAACAAACCGCTTTCGAATTTAACCAGTTTATTAGCGAGGACCAATTTCGCTCGCTAATTTTACAATTATTTTTACGAATACAAATACGCGACGCGACCTAACAAATTGGGAGCGCCCGCTCGCTCTGCGCTCGCGACACTTCCTAAAATCCGTAGCACAAGCCTTTGGCTCTGCCGCGAAGACCTTCGTTCGGTCGAAGTCACTCGACCCTGCGGGAGGCGATAGTCCAACCCGAAGGCAAGTGCTTCGCGGGGTGCTACGGTGCAACAGGAGAAGCAATTCCTGCCTCCCTGCGCAGGTGAGGTGGCTAGCCTCCGCGGGAAAATAACGCAAACACAAACAATAACGAAACTCACAAAATCACAGCAGACACAATAGTCAAATGAAGCGGCGTCCCACTTACATTCGCTGGTTGGGAGTCAATCTGTACGATGCAGTCTTCCTCCGTGCAGTACCGTCCACCTCGTTGCACTCGATCACAGACAGAACCCGCACGCGATTGAACTCCACACAACTCAAAGACAAAAACGGCAATGAAGGAAGATCGTTGAACTATCAGTTTGACAGTTCAAGATCCTCCCCACGCACACAACCAATCGGACCAATACCGACATAGCCAAACTTATTGTTGTTTGAAGGAATCGGTCTAACCCGATATTAGACCGCGCGCAATGAGCGAGACAGAGACAGACTCTGCTACACCCGGCCGTCGGACAGAGACACGACGCTTTCGCATCGTTCTCTCTCCAACTCACTGCCTCGCCCGCTGATCCAGACATCAGCATAGGCGCTACAGTGCCGAGTGTGCTCAACTCATTCCCGATATTCTCTTAATATCGGGAATCGGTCGAGAGATGCTGCAACGGTTTTTTACATCGTTACAGTAATCATCCGTTTTGCTGATGTCGATTTTC
Organism: Sclerodermus sp. 'alternatusi'; assembly: GCA_037305995.1. Classification (NCBI taxonomy): domain Eukaryota; kingdom Metazoa; phylum Arthropoda; class Insecta; order Hymenoptera; family Bethylidae; genus Sclerodermus; species Sclerodermus sp. 'alternatusi'. Next base: position 67,255 of record JBBEEM010000045.1, read on the forward strand.
ACGGACGGTGTATCGTCTTTGGTGAAGGAATTTACGGTGTAGACGGGCCAGCCTCCGCAAGGTTCTGCAGGGTTTCCACCGTTACTACGTTTGCAGGGCGATTTTGAGGGAGGTTGGACCGATTCGCCCCGTGGCTCGATCTATTGGCGCGTTTCCCGATGCATTATCGGCTTGTTTTTCGATTTCCCTCCTACGTTTCATGGAAAAACAATCATCTATGACGTGTCCTGGCTTTTTGCAGTAACGACAAGAGATTTCTGGATTTTGATTTCGAGGGGTTGGACTCGAATCGTTGGTCGGGCGTCGCTGGTAATTGAAAGTGACAATTCGTGAATTCACCAGTTGATCGCTATTGTAACGTGTACTTTTTGTAACCCCGGAAGGAGGTGAATCTCCCGAAGTTACAGCACCGTCACAATTATTTTAAAGAAGATAATCAAAGGAGTTCCTCACCCGTGAGGAAACCAACTCCTATAAAAGGGGACCAAGGGAGGTTCTCCCGTAGCTGAGAACTAGACGGTGTTATAAGAATCATACACAGTTTGGCTAACTTATCTCGCGGATTTATTGATTTGATGCTATACAATCCAATATGTTAAAACAAACCCACTTGGGGCCGCAAGAGTACAGAGTATAAGTTAATCACAATCCGCGCGGGGTGCCTGTACACCCCCTTTAGCCTAGCCTAATGTGGTCGGACTTTTACGGCAGTCCGACGGCGTCGGAAACGCAGAGACCGCTGAGCTTCCTGCAACAACGGCCCCCACGTCACTGGGAATAGTTCGTCTAAAACACCCAGGAGCTTTTTAGGCAACCTGGGCGGACGTTCCCTGGGGATGAGGACTAGGTCCCGAGCTCGACGACTGCTGCGACAGTCGGAGCACACGATCCCGCACACACGCAACCGGGCACGGTCAAGTCCGTGTCCCTTGACCGGCACTTTACGCTCTCCTAATGAAAGAATGAGCACGTGGCGCTCCACTTACTACTTCGGTGTATGTTTATCCAAGCCGGGCAGTGGCGATCGGAGGAATCTCTTGGTATCCGGGAGCTGGTCCCACTGGGTTAGATCCTGGATCCTGTACGCACCGTCACACCACGACACACACAATTCCGGCCGAACCTCGAAGTAGCGGATTTTGACTAATACTAGGCCTAGCGACTCACGTCCGTTCGCTTAGACGATAGTACCAGAAGTCATTAGCCAGCTGATCGCGCGATATCAGCAAGCCCCAGTAAGGGAATTTAAATCAGTTAAATTCCCTTCAAGGACGCCTCATTAGCTAACACTAGCTTAATGAGCAATGGTAATCAGCTGTGCCGAACGACAACAACAGCGATCACCGTTGGCGTCCCGGACCGAGCTCAGCTGATGCTATCATTTGGAATATCAATATATTCCAATCAACTGAGTCTGTAACGCATTTTTGTAATAAAAATGCCACGTTACAAAATATTAAAAAATAATAAAAAATTATTTTTAATATAAAAATCTGTTAAATTATTTTCGAAGAACAAATGATTCAAATTAATAATTTTTCAAAAAAAAGTTGATTCGAGATTCTGTCTTTCGAGGTTTTTTCAATTCAAGGTTCTGTCTTTCGAGGTTCTGTTAAATCGAAATTCTGTTGTGAAGTATAGAATTTAAAAATTCAATAAAAGAAGTGCGTACTACAATGTGATAATTTCCCAATGATTAGGAATGTACTGATTGCCGAAAGACGGAAGAGATTCTTAAAGTTCATTTGACTTTTGTCTCCAATTGCACAGGTCAATCACCACACGTGCCACGAAAAATTCATGACTATCAGAAACGTATTTCTTAATACTTCCTGAACATCGGTAATTGGGAACATACAGGAAGGAAATTGCATTTTTAACTGCTCGTGGCAACCAGAAAATAGGGCATTAACGTCACGCATTTCACCATCTAGAATGCAAGCTCAGCGGACCCTCTTCATGGTCCGAGATCTTTGCTTAAAAGAGGGAGTATCAAAAATTAGTATTCAGTATTCACTTGACTTGAGAGAGTAATAATTAACGTATTGAATTGTTCCGTGATTTACTACGGCATCAACGTAATTTCTCAGATTCGACTTGCACTTGTCGCTAGAAGATTATTCTCTTTAAATGGAAATCTTCTAGAACTAAAAATACTAGATTATCGTCAGCCGGTTATTAATGCATAACGACGTGAGAACGGATAATACTAGATTTTGGGAATTCTAGTGATACTCCTCTTTTACATAGATTCGTTTCAAATTTAACATCTTTCTGAAGAGTCATTCTTGTGTATTAGTGAGTGTGTAACCAGTATTCAGCAGAAATACTACTCCTCCACGAATCACTTCGCTACCGTCCTGGTTGCCACATCTAAAGGTTATCTTTTAATTATTATTTATCGATAAATTCTGTATTGAATTTAGAATTTACACATCCCTCTCCTTGAAAAATTAACCATTTGAGGAATTGTTTAATAAAGATAACTTTAATCGTATATCGGATATCTCCGAAATTATTAAAAGAATAGTTATAATTATTTATGAGAATTGTAATTGTTTAGAGATTGTAATAAATTGTTATAATTCATTCTTAATTTATTCTTAGTCATTTTACCTAAAAATCAGATAAGGTACGCTTAGCGTTTTGACAAAAGGGAAAGCCCACCTCAGCAGTAATTATAGCCGCTCGGAATTATTGTTGAAATTGAACACGTCTTTAACTCCCAAGTTTCAACCTCTATTCAAAATTGACCCAATTCCCCAATATCATCCTAAAGATTCGTTCAGAACATTTATTGACATCTATTCTCCGACATCTCCATTCCTATTGACAAGGATCATATTTAAGGAATATAGTTTTAAATAAATAAACAACCGTACACGCTCCGCAGTACGTAACACTGTCTATTCGAGATTCTGTCTTTCGAGGTTAAGGATTCGAGTTTCCGTCTTGATACCATTAATTGACAACTTACATAGTGTAACAGGATTCCCTGTTCCCTTTATTCTCGTCAGAATAAATATGAAAATGTTATCGATCACGGATAGACTACGTGGCGACATCTATCGGGATTCGTGGGAATCACGATAGATGTAGATCACGAAAGGAACTGCATTTCGAGGAGAAATGCAGGAAAGAGGTTTCGACCCAAGATTCCTGGATCGTGCGGCGAAGTGGGAACCGGGATACAGGAGCCTACTGTCAGGGCTGTGTATCCCCGGGGAAAACGGAGCCTAAGGGAGTTCCGGTGGGACTGGTGGAAGACCGGATGTAAGTTCCGGCGCTCCCAGGAAGTCGTGGAGTATCCTCCGGGATACTCCGAGACGGGAGAGACAGCCCACAGGGATGACCCTCAGGAAAGGAATCATGGGGAAAGACTTGGTAGTCAGAGAGTCGTGCGTGAGCCGTCGGACCGACCACATCGTGAGGCGTGGGCCTGCGGTGGTCGACGGGGACTAGGCCGCCGACGTCCTGGAGGGGAGTAGGAAGAGTCCAGCAGGGATATTCCGAACTCCTAATGGAACGGTAGGAGTCCAGGAGAGTACGTGGGTACCCTGGATCCTAGCGGAGATATCGAGGGGAGGCACTCAGGCCGTGAGGGGAAGAGCCGAGCCCGTGGAGCAGTGGCGCGCAGCCCGGAGGAGCCGTAGGGCCATCGCGGGGCGTCCGGTTCCGTAGGCGAAGATACCCTGAGCGGGATCTGGAGTCCCCCTGGATAGCGATCGTTCTCGCTCCTTACCCAACATTCCGTGGGAGTGTTGGGGAAAGGGGAGAACCTCCGTTCCAGGCCTGGATGGCGGAACGGGGTCCCGAACTCCTGGGACCGGCGAAGCCAGCCCTGAGGTGAGACTGAGCGGCCGGGATATGCCGCCCTGTCCCTCTGGCGAGCCCGAGAGGAGGAAGAGATGGATGTCTGGGATTCAGGGGAACGAGACAGCGTTCCCTGAAGGAAGGACTGTTTCAGGCTCAGGTGGGTTGTTGGTTGCCCTAAAGAACCAACTGGCGCCCCGAAGGATTACTCTCGAGAGGGATAGGCCGAAGGTGACAAAACCCCTCCCTGCACTTTGACAGGAGTGCGGGGAAACTTGTTACAATAGTTTAAATGGTATATAAAAATAAACAGATACATATATATAATTATTTCAAAATAAAATAATGTTATATTAAAACAAATACAAATTAGTTTATAACTGACAAAATAACACAATAGTCAATATAAAGTTAGCACACATGTCTTAAAGCATAAAAATAATATTCTAAATATATATACTTTTAATTATACAAAATGAACGACATAACTATACTCACAAAATAGACTAGTAATTTTTTTTTAATTTTAAATATGTGCTAAATTCGGTCAATCTTCAGAAACGAACGGTGCGCCATCCGGCCATCCATAAAACTCGTTGTGTATAAACAGGTTATGCATAATCCGGCTGTGCGACATCTGGAATTGCTGAAAAAAGTCGTGCTGAATAAATCTGTGCGCAACTCGGCTCCTCCCCTGTGAGGACTTCGTTATCGAGCCTGTCTAAAGAGTATTCTGAAATTCTGAATCCAGGATCTTTGGTTTCCTCATCGAAAATCGCGGTTTTTAAATCTTTGATCCGCGAGACGTAATCTAATAGGTTTTCTTTCGGTTTCAAAAAGGTGTTGCTTAGTTCGCCGCGATATTGTTTCGCGGGTTTCGAGCGTCGCTAGCGTGCGATATCTTTGGAAAGCGCTGATTGTTAGTTAAGTTGCGTTGCGTTGGGTGCGATAGGCGAATGGGGTGCGGTTTGCCGCTGTGACACGACTGCCTCGTATGGCATTGTAAAAGGTGTGGGTTTCGGATGAGGCACCTGGAACCATTGGAGGTCCTCGTTGAACCATGTGGGGTTCAAAGGAGATCTAACATATTTAGATCCTCCTTCCGATCGCAGTGTCGTGACGTTGCGTCAGAGCTCACGACACTGTTCTTTAAGTGCACAGGACAGCGCAGCACCTGCGGACAGCGCTGTCTCATAGATTACATCGTAAGTTCTCATTCATTGTAATATATCTGTAATAGCCTTGATTGGTCCTTGTGACTGTAACTTCTTCCTTTGTTCGTTTCTATTATTCATTTGTTTATTAATCGTTCGCTTCTGGCTTTTCCTCCACTATTTGAGTGGAGGTTTTTATGCCCTTCCCTCCCCATATCATCATGATTTTATCTTAATTTCAATTTGCAACAGGAGTCAGTTTTTCCTTGCACCCTTCAGGTGGGGTTTTCTGACATCCTAATTTTCTTGAATTTAAATATATTTATCAAATTTTGTTATTTTTCCGTAATTGTGGTTTTTTTTATTTCCATCACCTCCTTGGTTGAATAAAGAATTCTAAGTTTAAGTATTCGCACAACAATATCCCGCGCAATTTTTCAATATCTGGCAAATTTTAAGACGGTCATGTTGTATCCATCGAATTTTGGAACTATAGTAAGCGCATCTCTGATGCTCACTTGCGGCGATATTATCAATGGTTTTGCGACTTCTGTCGCGGTTCGGCCTATCTCGGGCTCGACCGGTTTGTGTGTAGTAGGGTCAGGCTTTTTCATATTTTCCTGAGTTATCTTAATTTCTTTAATCTCTTTTTGCAATTGGATCATTATTTTCATTAATTCCGCGGTCGTATCTTTACTTTGATCTTCTCCCAGGTTTCTCTGTGGTTCGTCAACGAATTCTTCCTTTGTTTCCATTTTGTTTGTTTACTCACAATTATGTTTAATGAAAAATTTTTTTATTTTTCGAAAGATTGGAGTCTATTATGGTTAATTTCCGTTAATAGTACTCTTTTATGGTTACCGATTAGCTTTAGCAAATCAGCAACAGTGAATTTGTCCTAATTTTATAGGAATATGCAAATTTAAATTAAGGGAGCACAAAACTGGAGAGTATCCGTAACCATATTTTATGCTATCCCACCGCTGCCACCAATTTTTGTAACGTCCGGGCCGTGATTTGTATAATTTGGGGCGTGTAGCCGTGACTGGTTCAGGGACCCGTACGTTGCAAATATGAAAGAATAGGATTGTTGAGTAGGATAGTGGAAACAAGATTCAGAATACAGGTGTGCAAAGAAGCTTGCACCGTCCCTTCGCAAGGAGTGTGAGAGGAACTATGCTATGGGGTTTTAGGATAAGCGAGATTTTCCTCGCTTGTGCTCTTACCACTAACAAACCTTCCTAGAGTATGTCGTGCTGTAGTGAACTCCTTGAGTTGCCTCCAAAAACTAAGCTTGACTTCTGAGTTTGACTTGATCTCCAAAACTAAGCCCAGAGCTACTGCGAGCTGGCTAGTATATACGTTGGGTGGTTCATTAGTAGTTGCGAGAGAATCTTGCTTGTATCCCTCTAGCGGATGTTTTCGGTACTAAGAGTAGGAGTCTCCTAATCTGTGACCTCAGTGGGGGTGCTCGGCGGAGACACCTGACACCTAAACTCCAGGGCCACGCATTAATGGCTGTGGAAGATAGACGTATGATTACGATCGAGAGTCTGATTGACAGGCTAAAATTAATGTTTAATCCTGCAAAAACCGCGAATCAATATCGCGGAGAATTGAGCAATACCTTTCTAAAACCTAAGGAAGATTTATTAGATTACGTCTCGCGGATCAAGGATTTAAACACCGCGATCTTTGACGAGGAAACAAAGGACCCTGGATTCGTAGTCTCGGAATACTCCTTAGACAGATTGAACAGCGAAGTCCTAGCTGCGTTTTTCAATGGCCTACCATCCGAACTTTCAATACGTTTAGAAATTCGCGGGTATAAAGACCTTGATGATGCTATTGAAAAGGTTATCGCTATAAATAAACAGCTAGGAGCTGAGAAGTCCCGTTGGAGAATGGCTCTTGAATAGAAGAGACCGAAACCTGTTATTTGCACCGTGTGCAATCGCAAGGGTCATCGAGGAGCGGATTGTTGGCATAACAAAGGCCAGAATAAAGGCAGATACGACGAACGCGAAAATAAGGAATATAATCAGAATTTCTCAGGTATCTTCCAAGGAGTTATCGCTTCAACTATCATAACAGTAATCGCGATACCCCTTGCAAACGTTCCGTTAATGACAACCGCTCGTCAAATTACTAGCGACGCTCAGCCAACGATCCAAGTCCAACCCAAAGTTCCCCAGAACAAAATCGCACCACATGTCAATTTTGCAAAAATTTTGGACATACCATCGATGAATGTAGGAAACTGAAATACAAAAGAGAACAAGAACAAAAATATGGAAAACCGCATAATCAGGGAAACGAGGGGACCGATCGATCGAATTCGGGCGTGAATCTGTCGAACCTTCCCCAAAATCGCCCCGCGAACGTAGTGACGATGGAAACCCTACGTAACTCTATGAGGCTGGCCGTCTACACCATAAACTCTTTACAAAAGACGATACACCCTCCGTGAAAATTGACATTAATAAAACCGATGATTATCAAACCCTACTAGTTGACTCTGGTGCTCAACCAAACTTGATTAAAATAAAGTGTCTCAGCAGAGACACTCTAGTATATATAAATCTAGATGAAAAAATAAACCTAAATGGAATCACCAATAATACTGTTCGAACTATAGGTACAGCACAATTATTTCTCTTTGGGTGAAACATAAATTTTCATATAATCCCGAATGATTTATCAATACGCCAAGATGGCCTATTGGGATCCGAATTCTTTTCAAAAAATAAAGCCAAAATCGACTTTGAGAAGGAAAGTTTATCCTTCAACGACGTCAGTATACCATTTTATGTAGTAAAAATAATAACGATACCACCTCGCATAGTATTTCCCATAAAAATTCCGATTGTAAATATTCACTTAAAAACCGGATATTTTCCTCTTCAAGAAACCCCATCAAACATATTTTTCGGCAACGCATTGGTGACGAACACAAACGGCTTTGCGTAAACTCTTCCGAAGAACCATACACTTTCACGTTGAAACCTGCTATTCTACAAGAATTCGGAATTGACGAATGCAATCCTACTCAAGAGGTAAATGTTGTACAACCAAATATAGAATTCGACATAGCCAAACAAATTGAAAATGACCTCGACCTGGAACATCTAAATGATGAGGAATTGAATTCAGTTCGGGAACGATTAAAATCCAACCAAGATCGATTTTATTTACCAGGTGATAGAAACCGGACTTACAGGGTAATAATAGGTGGAGATTGGTCATCGACTTACAAAGGATAAATGATAAAACCATCGGAGACGCATACCCTCTCCCGAACATTACTGAAATATTAGACCAATTAGGAGGTGCCAAATATTTTTCCATCTTTGACCTTGCTTCAGGGTTCCACCAAATCCCCATGAAACCCGAAGATTGCGCTAAAACCGCATTTACCACACCGTACGGCCATTATGAGTTCAAAAGAATGCCATTCGGTTTAAAAAATGCACCTACGATCTTCCAAAGACTTATGGATCATGTTCTTTCGGGTCTTCAAGGCAACGAGATGTTTGTATATCTCAATGACATCGTGATTTATGCTAGATCGCTCTGAGAACTGTAATGCACGAAATTAACGTTCCTCTGAAGCTGGGTGAAACTCCAGAGGATATCGCGGAACAAATATTTAATATTCCCGACTATTAAATAAATTGACAGTGAAGAGCACTTAATTACAAATATTAAACTTTATTAGTAGTAACAAGTAATAAGCTACAAGTCTGTATTCTATCGAATATGCCAAAGATCTGCGTCGAAGCACGGCATCGATAATTGACATAGGTGGTGGTAGAAAATTTAGCGCATGCGCGCGTATAGTAGTCATAAGGCGCGAAATTCAAACCCCAACCTAATACCGACCGTCCGGGAGGAATGAGACCGAGGGTGTAGTTCTCTTGGAGCCGCGGGTGACCCTGAAAAGAATAACGGAAGGGGATGTGTCTAAATAAATCCGAGTTCCGTTTAACTGACAGATTGTGACGTTACAGCAAATTTGCTCTCTAGTCACCCCCGCCGCACTTCGACCTACCAGCCGTCGGAGAGCCCCTGGGCGCCAGCCCTGAAAAGGGCGAATTTGTATTGGGGTCCTCCGCGGCGGTATTCCGCGGCCTCGCCCGACCAGCCAGCCCTTGCGGAACGGGAGAGGCGGGATAATAATCGTAGGTCGATTCGTGATGTTAATAAGCTTTATTTAGGCGTTCCTGTGGTGGACAATCTCCGCTTCTGCAGCCCGTCGGCAAGTTACAACATCCCCCGATCGGGTCAACGGCGTGCTCTCCATGTACTAGGCCCTAACTGTCTCTTCCGGCATACAGGTCACTTCTTGTATCTAACGAGATTCAACCTCCACCACGGATCGGACGTATTTGACGCGTCGTCGGGGCACCCCTAAGTTCCTCGCCCCGCGTCACCTTCCCCGCGGGTGGTCTCCCATCTCGACTCTTCCCCGGGGTGCTGGCCCAAACCCGGCGGCCCCCGAACGACTGTCCTCGCCCGAATCTGGCCGCGCTACCGTGGAGGTCAGACCTAGTTGCACATGGTTAGAAAGAACGGGAGGATCGCATCCTCGCGGATCGGTGCTTACCACCCTCGCGGCTAACGTCTCCGTACGTTGAGGTCCTTACTCGTCGTTCGTGGACGTGGTGCTCTTGTCCTCCGACGCCTCTCGAAGGTTGCTCGGGTCCTTGGGAGGATGTGCGATGATCGGTGGGGTTCCTTTATGTCCTTCGAGGATTCTCCTTCGGGGCCTCGATAGCACCAACGGTAACACGCAGTCTTGCCTGGTCGTGCACTACTTCACTCAAACTTATACGATTTCGTTGTCCGCCACTCGGCGCACGTGTTCAGGGTTCCACCGTATATCGAGCAATCCTCGATCGCTCCGGCCGGATCAAGGATCCGGCACTTCCGGCCCGCCCACTTTCCCAATTCCGCCAATCGACGGGAATCAGCAAGTGCAGAAGGACTCAGCCAATTACTGGCCCGGAATTACTTTATTCAAATTGGGCCACTTGCCGTGCATCTCATAGATGGCACGGCCAGTACCTCTCGCTAGATCCTCGTATTGCCCCTCGAAGAGGGGGGGGGGGGGGGAGAATCACGGGGCCATAGTGGCGCTGACCCATTCTGACGGGGCAACAGCGTCACAAGATTTATTATGCGACGACCGATTTCGCTCGCACTTCGAAATTACAGAACTACTTACAATAAAAATAACCCTAACAAATCGGGAGCGCCCGCTCGCTCTACGCTCGCGACACGTCCTATATGCTGTAGCACAAGCCGTCAGCTATACCGCGAAGACCTTCTTCCGACAGAAGTCACTCGACCCTGCGAGAGGCGATAGTCCAACCCGAGGGCAAGTGCTTCGCGGGGTGCTACGGTGCAGCAGGGAAAGTAACGCTTACTTTCCCGCGCAAGTGAGGTGGCTAGCCTCCACGGGAAAATTACTCAAACACAAACAATTCACCAAAACTCACAAAAGACAAAATAAACCAAATGAAGTGGCGTCCCACTTACATTTGCTGATCCGGAAGTCAATCCAAACGATGCAGTATTCCAGTCTGCAGCACAGCCTGCCTCGAAGACCCTGGCTCACTACACGGAACTCACTGTACCCGACTGACTTCCACACAATAACGAAGACAAAACGGCAATGAGGAAAGATCGTTGAACTGTCGGTTTGACAGTTCAAGATCCTTCCCCACGCACACAACCAATCTCACCAATACTAACATAGCCAGACTCCTTATTTTGATTCGGAGGAATCGGTCTAACTCGACGTTAGACCGCGCGCAATGAGCGAGACAGAGACAGACTCTGCTACACCCGGCCGTCGGACAGAGACACGACGCGTCCGCATCGTTCTCTCTCTAACTTACTGCCTCGCCAGCCGATCCAGACATCAGCATAGGCGCTACAGTGCCGAGTGTGCTCAACCCATTCCCAATATTTTCCTAATATCGGGAATCGGTTGTAACATGTTTCCCTGCACTCCTGCCTGAATGCAGGGAAGGGGTGTTACCTTCGACCTATCCCTCCTCGGTATCGTCCTTCAGGGCGCCAGCTGGTTATGTCGGGTAACCAGCAACCCTTCCTGGAACATTCCGGCCCTCGGGAACCCTGCCAAGTTCCCGAAGTCCAGACATGGCTCGGTCCTCCTCCCGGGCTCGCCAGAGGGACAGGGCGGCATATCCCGGCCACTCAGTCTCCCCTCAGGGCTGGCTCCGTTCGGTCACCAGAGTATCGGGAGTCTGTTCCAGCCTCCTCCGGCCTGGAACTTACCTCCCCTCTTCCCGTCAACCCATTTAGGGTGTGGGGAAAAGGGCGAGAACGTTCGGTAATCCAGGAGAGTACTCCCCGGTCCCGATTCGGGTCGCCTCGCCTGGCCGACCCTGGCGCCCCGCTTCGGCCCTACGGCCCTGCCGGGTCTACGCCGAGTCGACCAGTCCCCGCTCCCCTCACGGACTGGTTACTCCTCCTGCGATACCTCGGCCTGGATCCAGGATGCCTTCCGCACCTCCTGGACTCCTACCGTCGGCCGGGACAATCGGGGATCCCTACGGACTCCCTCGATTTCCCCGCCGGGACGTTGGCGGCCTCGTCTCTCCAACACACGCAGGCCAGCGCCTCGCGGTGTTGTCGCTACGACGGCTCACGCACGACTCCCCGATACCAGGATCTCTTCCCGTTATCCCGTCTTGCGGATCATCCCGTGTAGGCTGTCTCTCCCGTCTTAGGGTATCCTGACGGATACATCACGACTTCCTGGGAGCGCCGGAACTCTCATCCGGACTTCTACCAGTCCTACAGGGACTCTCACAGGTTCCACTTCCCCAGGGATACACAGCCCTGGCAGTCGGCTGCTGTATCCCGGTTCCGCTTCACCTCGCAAGCCAGGGTTCACAGGTCGAAACCCCGTTACTGCATTTCCTTCCCGAAAATGCAGGCCCTTACGTGATCTCGATCTATCGTGATTCCCTTGAATCACGACAGATGTCGCCACTCACACCTTTGTGAGGCGATACTTATTCTTCTTTCAGAATGTTTTATTTGCGATATCACATGCAACAGGAATTCCTGTTACAAGGTCCTTCGGGGTGCAACTCAACTCGTGGTCGGGGCATTGGCGAACGAGAAAACGTAAATGCCTCCAAGCTGCAGATCCAGTCCGCACTACAACAACTACTCGAGGGAAAGTTAAAAGAGCGTACGGGGCCGTTGGCGATGACGACCTTGGTCGAACATCGTATAGATGTCCAAGGGCATCCGCCTATACGGCAGGCCATGCGGCGCTACACCCCCCGCGATATTAGAAATCGCGAAGCAGGAGGTCGATCGATTATTGGCCGAAGGAATAATCGAGCCGTCGACAAGCGCGTGGACAAGTTGCCCGCTCTTTCCGCGAAAAGCGAACGGAACGCGACGCACATGCATTGACCTTCGGGCGGTCAATGATGTGACGAAGAAGGACGCGTATCCGTTGCCGCATATCGACAGCATACTGGATAAGCTGCGACATGCGAGCTATATTTCTACGCTAGATCTGAGCCAGGCGTATCATCAGATACCCATGGCGGAAGACAGCAAAGAAATAACCGCCTTTATCATACCAGGTAAGGGGCTTTTTCAATACCGTCGCATGCCATACGGATTGACTAACGCCCCCGCGACGTTCCAAAGACTTATGGATCTGCTAATTCCACCGGAATTCGATCCGTATGTCTTCGTGTACCTGGATGATATAATCCACCCTAAAAAACATCCCGATGTTTTTAAAAAAGCATGGAGGCTCGCCAAGTTCTGTATAAAAAAATTATAAACATATTGTTTATAAACTATATATAAAAAGCTTCTATGCAATTTGTTTATAAACTATCTGCATTTCAAATGCAGTTTCTCTTTTTTATACATATTTTTTATAAACTATATGCTGAGAATAAATAAAGATTACATACTTGGCTTTATTCTATATATGATTTCAATACTTTTTAACAAGATAAGAAAAATAATGTGTTTTTTGTAGTGACTATATATTTCAAATAAATATATTCTTTTTATTGTTATACCTTTATTAAGAGAATTCATTAAATAAGTGTATAAATAATATATATTTTTTGAATAAGGGGGTTTTTAGAAGAGGATAACTACTTGGCGTATTCTTTTACATCGGGATGTTTTTTAGGGTGGATTTCACTCATTTTTGTAAGTTTAGTTTTAATGTTTTCATTCAAAACGCAAATGGTCGGTGGGGATATGCAAAGAGAATGGGGAAAAGGGGTGGTGAATAATGGATTGGTGGGTGGTTATTATTAATTTTTATATAAAAATTTAATTAACTAATTTTAATTATTAGAAATAAATAATAATCATTTTTAATCAGTAAGTGAGCGGAGGGGGTGGTGTAAAGGGGGTGGGACGAAGGGGTGTCGACAAAATAGTAGGTGGGTGCTTATTATTAATAATTATATAAAAATTTAATTAAATTAACTAATTTTAATTATTAGAAATAAATAATAATCATTTAACTGAACATACACTTTTCAAAAAATGAAAAATTAAAAAAATTATGCAGATGCACTTTCTATGCATTTTGGTGCATTTTAACAAATTTTTTTTTTTTTTTTTTTTTTTTTTCGTTTTTTAGATTCAGGATGTCTTAAAACATATTTTCGCGTTAAAATTTCCTAAAAAAATCGACATAACATTTTTGATGTTTCGGGAAAAGGATACTCGGTGTCTCGCGTACAGTAGCACATGACGTCACTGTGAGGCTATACTACTTGGCGCGAGACTCTACCGAGTCTCCTGATTATCGTGACAGTAACGTTCGAGGAACACCTGGAATGGCTAGATCGGGTCCTCGACACTCTTCTTAACGCTGGATTGGAAATCAATCGCGAGAAGAGTAGGTTCTGTCGGCCGGAAGTGAAATTTCTGGGGTATCTGGTCAACTCGGAAGGGTTGGCACCGGATCCGGATAAAGTGTGTAACAGGAATTCCTGTTGCATGAGATATCGCAAAGAAAACGTTCTGAAAGCAGAATAAGAATCGCCTCACAAAGGTGTGAGTGGCGACATCTGTCGTGATTCAAGGGAATCACGATAGATCGAGATCACGTAAGGGACTGCATTCCGGGAAGGAAATGCAGGAACGGGGTTTCGACCTGTGAACCCTGGCTTGCGAGGTGAAACGAAACCGGGATGCAGCAGCCGACTGCCAGGGCTGTGTATCCCTGGGGAAGCGGAACCTGTGAGAGTCCCTGTAGGACTGGTAGAAGTCCGGATGAGAGTTCCGGCGCTCCCAGGAAGTCGTGGGGTATCCGTCAGGATACCCTAAGACGGGAGAGACAGCCTACACGGGATGATCCGCAAGACGGGATAACAGGAGAAGATCCCGGTATCGAAGAGTCGTGCGTGAGCCGTCGAATCGACAACAACGCGAGGCGCTGGCCTGCGTGTGTTGGAGAGACGAGGCCGCCGACGTCCCGGCAGGAGAACCGAGGGAGTCCGAAGGGATCCCCCGATTTTCCTGGCAGGCGGCTGGACTCCAGGAGGGGCGGAAGGCACCCTGGATCCAGGCCGAGGTATCGGAGGGGGGAGTAACCAGGCCGTGAGGGCAGCGGGGACTGGTCGACTCGGCGTAGACCCGGAGGGGCCGTAGGGCCAAAGCGGGGCGCCGGGCTCGGCCAGGCGAGGCTACCCCACTCGGGATCTGGGAGTGCTCCCCAAGGATATCGACTGCTCTCGCCCTGTACCCAAAGCCCTAAGCGGGTTGACGGGAGGAGGGGAGGTGATATTCCGGGCCTGAAAAGGTCGGAAACGATTCCCGATACTCCTATGACCGAACGGAGCCAGCCCTGAGGGGAGACTGAGTGGCCGGGATATGCCGCCCTGTCCCTCTGGCGAGCACGAGAGGAGAAATGAATGTCTGGACTTCGGGGACTTGGCAGGGTTCCCGAAGGACAGAATGTTCCAGGAAGGGTTGCTGGTTACCCGACCTAACCAGTTGGCGCCCTGAAGGACGATACCGAGGAGGGATAGGCCGAAGGTAACTACCCCTTCCCTGCATTCAGGCAGGAGTGCAGGGAAACCAGTTACAAGTGGCTCCGGTGTTAAAGTACCCCGCGCCTGCCGACTTGAAAACGCTGCGTAGTTTTCTAGGTATGGTCGGCTGGTACTCGCGATTCTTGCCGGACTTTGCACGCGATAAAATCCCGCTCGTCAAGCTGATGCGGAAAGACGAGCGGTGGCAGTGGGGTGAGGAGCAGCAGCTGGCTTTCGAGAAGCTAAAAGCAGCGCTATGCTCCGCGCCAGTGCTGGCGCGACCGGATTTCACGCGCCAGTTCCACGTGGAAACAGACGCGAGTAATTACGCGATCGGGGCGGTATTGTCGCAGGACATCGACGGGGGTGAGCATCCGATATGCTACATCAATCGGGTCCTGAATCGACACGAGAGGAATTACTCCACTACGGAAAAGGAGTGCCTCGCGGTAATTTGGGCCATTAAGAAGCTCAGGCCTTATATCGAGGGTTACGAGTTCGTGGTCATCACAGATTACAGCAGCCTGCAATGGCTGCGTAACCTGAAAGACCCATCGAGTCGGTTAAGTCGATGGGCCCTAGAGTTGCAGCAGTATAACTTCAAAGTTATACATCGCAAAGGGGCAATGCATCGGGTTCCCGATGCTTTGTCCCGTGCGATTCTAGAGGATGACTACACCGAGGCGGTTGGCGGAACCAGCGAGCCCAATCCGGTCTTAAAAAGGGCGATCGACGCGGCGGAATTTGCGCGGGACGAATGGTACGCGAAAAGAATTGCGCGGATCGGCCGCGCACCGCACGCGTACCCGGACTGGAGGGTCGAGGACGGGTTAATTTACTGCCATCGCCCGGAGGCAGAATTAGAGGTGCTAGATCCAACGGCGGAACGTTGGAAACTAGTAATTCCAAGGGGGGTGAGGAAGTTAGCGATCGGCGAAGCGCACGTTCCGGCCACCTGCGGACACGCGGGGATACAAAAGACATACAACCGGGTATGTCGGGAGTATTATTGGCCGGGAATCTATCAAGATGTTGCAAGCTTCGTCCGATCGTGTAAAAAGTGCCAGCAACATAAGGTTTCGCAGGGCGCTCCCTCCGGCTTAATGGGAAGTCGGATAGTGGAGCGACCGTGGACCGTGGTGGCTGCGGACATGATGGATCCGTTTCCACCGAGCAGGGCGCAATCGCGCTATATTGTAGTCTTTGTCGACAACTTTAGCAAAATGGTCGAACTACAAGCGCTGAGGAGAGAGACTGCCCAGAAAATGTTGCAAGCGTTTCAGGAACTGGTGGTCTACCGATGGGGATCACCAGAGATTTTCCTGAGCGACAACGGCACGGAATTCGCCAATAAGGAGGTTACGGCAGTAGAGTAGCTATGGGGATTCTGGACCAACGCGTGTTAGTGTCACACCGACACACACGGACACACCACACATGCACACTTGTTGGTGAGGGGGTGAGGTGCGGGTGAGCGGGGAGGGTTCAAAGTCCAAATAGTCAGCACTTTTTTTGCAAAGTCAGCACATTCCTGATGAAATGTAATCCGATGCCAAAAAGTATCTAATTACCCCCCACCTATGCGGTTGACGCATTTATTGACCTTCAAAATCTCCAAAATTGCTAATAGTGCAAGAGTGCGAGCCATGTAAATTCATGTAGTTGTGAGAGCAAAATCTTACACGGACACACCCATACAAGTGAACATTGGGGTGAGGAGGTGTGCGGAGGGGTGTGAAATTACCCCACACGTGTGCGGTCCAATGGAGTGGGGTAGTGTAGATCTTCAAATTTCTGCAAGAAGAAGATGGACCTTGAAAACATGAGGATGGGACGGAGGGGGGCAAGTATCAGATGCTGTTGGGGCAGTAACCTGGAAGAAGGTGAGTCTCTTTCTAATACATTTAATATTTCATTGCATCTCTGTCTGACGTGTATCAATGATTACGCGCTGCTGTCGCTAACGGCACGCGCCAAAACCCCTCCCTCCACCCAAGCGATATTAGCTCTTTCTCTCTAATTGCGCGAAGGACGCTGTACGATGACCCGATCATCGTTGCACGTGTGGCCAAACCTCCGCCCAAAAATGCATCATGGAGACAGCAGCAGCAGACATGTGTGTGTGTGTGTGTGTGTGCGTCTCACCTAGCCCGCCCAATAAGATTTAAGCATTTTACAATAACAAATTTAGTGTTCCTCACACATACACACATTTTCGCAAATGTGTAAAGAATATGAGTTTCTCTCCATCTCTCTCTGTTTTATTCAATCTCATTTATTCTATATATGATGCTGCTTACTGAGCGCAATTTTCTATCAATGTATTTGGGCAAAAGTTTAGTAACATTTTTTTCACCAATGAGTGAAGCCTCTCCCCCATAATACGCCAAATTTTACCCCCTCTACTATTTTAAACGCAGTTAATATTAAGTGATGATATTCGGGGGAATATTCAATTGACTGCATTATCTCGCCCGTTGCATATCTGCAAGGAATAGTTGGAGGCATATTAAACTGTCACAAAAAAGTGAAGTGACTTTATTATTTCATCAAATACTAGCCAAGAACTGTGAAATATTAGAAAGGTAAAATTTGCTATTATAATAAATTTATTTAACAATTTATAAGTCAAATTATTATTATTTAAAATATTTTCAGATGGATCTCTCACTGATCAATAATTGTGGAAAAATAAATACATTTTTACCACTTATAAAATTAAGCGATATTGAAATCAATGTCAATTTTAAAGTAATAAAAATGCGGGAGGCCAATACCAAGTTTGGCAAGAAAATAATTATAGATAGTGATAAGTTCTCATTCTTCCTACCGCCTAGATTTAGTAAAATTCTAGACAATAAGGAATATTATAATAATTTAGTTGATAAGATAAATGAAGGATGTATATATGTGAAGATAGAAGAGGGTGGACAATATCGAGGAATTGAATTTATAATGAAAAGTGAATAATAAAGATTAATAGAAAGGAAATAATGTTTTTATCTTTTTTCCCAACTTTGCGGGTAACATATCATGATTCATACATGAGCACGTGTTACATGGTCAAGTTTTCCAAAAGATGTATAGCTGTATAACACACTATCAATTTCAGAAAAACAGAAATAAGCAGTTTGCACACTGTTCAATCTCCCATATGAGAGTCAGGGGTAACCTCACCCTGTTTTCTGAAGATGTGTAGCCCATAGTCATATCAATTTCAGAAAAACAGAAGTATGCATTTTGCACACTGTTCCGATCCTCTCTGAGAGTCAGTGGTAGCCTCACCCTGTTTTCTGAAGATGTGTAGCCCATAGTCATATCAATTTCAGAAAAACAGAAGTATGCAGTTTGCATACTGTTCCGATCCTCTCTGAGAGTCAGAGGTAGCCTCATTAGCAAGTTAACATTCAGTGTAATCAGTTCACAGCAGCAGCATTATAATGAAGGATACAATTAAATTTTTAGTAAGTATTTACTTAAATATATATGGTTTTGTAAATAATTTATTATTATATTAATTACTTTTATCATTTTTAAAACTAATTTTTTAATTTTTCAGAAAGAAATGTTCAAGCCGATAAAAGCCGTTGAAAATGCGGACCGCTATCGCGAGGCAGTACGCTACTATCGTGCAACCATGAAAGGACCAGATGATTTCACCGATTGGCTGGATGATGATGATCTACCAAGATTAGTCCACGATATTGCATATGCTGTGGAGGAGGAGGAGAGCTGGGATGATGGTGAAGATGTTATTGTGCGAGGTGACGATGTAGACTTTGAAAGATTAATCGGTCATATTGACCATGAAATTGATTTTGAAGATGATGATTTTCAAGATGATGATGATAATGATAGTGATGAATCTGCTGGTTACTGTAGTGAGACTGAGGCTGATAGAGAGAGAGAAAGAGAGAGAGAAAGAGCGATAGTGGAAGTGTGTGTTTATGTGTATGTATGTACTACCATTATCATCATCATCTTGAAAATCAATTTCAAAGATTTCATGGTCAATATAACCTAATAATGTTGACAAGTCAACGTCACCTCGCACAACAGCATCATCATCATCATTAACCCTCATCCTCGGCATATGTAATATCTTGGAATAATCTTGGTAAGTCATATACATCAAGTCAATCGTGAAAAATCATCTGGCTTTTTAAAATGGTGCACGGTAGGAGTGCACTGTCTCACGATAGCGGACTGAGGAGGAGAGCGTTTCAAAAGAAGAAGAAGAAGAAGAAATGCCATGTAAAATAACAGACAAGTACCGCCACCACCACCACCACCACAAGTATTTGTGTTGACCTAGCAGCTACAAAAGATGCGAATATATACCTATGCAGAGTGATAATGCAGCGGTATACACAAATAAATTCGAGGAGGTGATGTGTAAAGACCGTCCAGAAATGATATTTCTCATGGTGGTCAAGCAGCTGTAAAAGATGACACATACACATGGTGGCTTCAAACAACATCATCATCATCATCATCATCAGGACATCCACTCATTTGTAAGTATGGAAAATCTTAATTTTTATTATAAACTATCACATTTGTGTAATACTAATCGTATATGTAATATTATTCATAGGTCTCTCTGTATTTTGTTGGTCGAGCAGTATACAGCCGACAACGATATTTTGTCGGTCGTGCAGTCGCAACCAAAGAGAGAGAGAGAGAGACATTAATGATGACTACCACCGAAAGGCCAAGGGTGTAGTCAGACACATCGATGTATATGTGAAAAAAATTATGATTAGGATTAGGATTTTATTAAATAAAAAGAAATATATATATTAAAAAAAAATTTTATTTTTTTTCCTCCTCCTCCACCCTCTCCTCCTCGACACCACCCATCGCTTCTGAAACGCCTCTCAGAAACTCCTCATCCTGTAGGAGCTCCTCCATCGTATTTAATATTTCCTCTACCATGGGGTCGAGTACCTCCTCCTCCTCCTCCTCCTCCTCCAGTTCCATATCCTCCTCATCAATCATTAGATGATCTTCCTCCTCCTCCTTGAGGACTGCTTTACTTCCCATAGGATCGAGATTCTAACAAATTAAATAAATTAAATGTAAAAAGACTAATAAAAAAAAAAAAAAAAACTTACTGCATTAAATTGCACCATGGTGTATCCAATGCAACTGACAGATTTATACTGAGATGCATCAAAGACTAACTAGCAAACCTAAACTGTAATCTCAAGACAACAAAGTCTACTTCCTATCATGTTACTAATTTTGCATAGCATTCACAGTGTAGAATACATTCTCTGCAAAGAGACAGCTCGGGGAAATAAAGAAACATATATGCTTTAATAAAAAAATATTTATTCATTTATAATTAATAAACTACTCCTCGGCCTCCCACATGTACTGTTGCTGTTCCTGCTGTTGCTGCTGCGGATGTTGTTGTCGCCATCGCCGGTGCTCCTGGATAAAATTAATAAATCCGTACATATCTTCACGGAATTCCAGGAAGCAATCTATACTGAAGATGCGTCGACGACGGCGCTGCGCTTCATCACCATCAGGGGCAGCAGCAGCAACATAGGAAATAGAGGACGTCCTGACGTCCACTATCGTCCGCCAGAACTAATAAATAAAATATATATTGAAATTATTTTGGATAAGAAGAGAGAGAGAATCTTACCTCAAATTCCTCTGACATCTCCTCGTCATCACTTTCATGATGCTGCCGCCGTAGCCGTTGTTCACGGTTAAAACTAACATATTCGCGGATTTCTTCACGGAATTCCCTGAAGAAATCCACGACAATGAAGCAACGGCGACGGCGTCGCGCATCATCCTCATCGGGGGCAGCATTAACATAGGCATCGATGGATGCCCTAGCACCAATCAATTCCTGCCAATTCTAATACACAAAATATATTATTTAGGGAAAAATAAAAAAAACAAAAAAATCTTACCATAAACTCCTCCGACATTTCATCAACGTTTTCATTATTTGCAGCCTGCAACAATTGATTAAAAAAAGATCTTTATCACATTAACACTAATTCATTACACCACAAGTCTGATTTCTTGACCACTTTTTACTCACCATTTTTTTCACCAGTTTCTTCCTTTTGAGTACACACTTAATATTTGACACTTGATACAGATGATAATACCGCTTTAAAGGAGAATGAAATTTGCAAATGTTTTTATAGAGAGAACATCTCCCACTTAAAAAAAATCTTGAAAGTATATTTTGCATAGTTGCACTTTTTTCCTCTGAAGCTTCTCTCCCTCTTATTGTCAGAAACAGATTATATCCTCTGAAGCTTCTCCCCCTCTTATTGTCAGAAACAGATTATATATCTACTTAAAATGTAACGTGTAAGCGGGAATGGTATACATTTAATAATGAGAGATCAGTTTGATGTGGGAAAAAAATTATTTATTCAATTATTATACACATTAAGTTAATTTCCTAACTATACTATTAAGGGGGTTATATTCAATAGCTCGATCATGTATAATTAAGCAGTATGCGGTGGTATTATGGGGTATATTTTGCATGCATTCCATCTCAATTCGGATGTCAACCGTACCGCTTTTTATACTATCGTTTTGATGCGAGCAATCGATCGGTATGATTGGGCCAATAATTGCGAAATCCTGTAGACTTAGCATGGGTGCAGCTTTCCTGCCTGCATAGTAAGACCTTATAAAGTTTAAGTACATATCGTACAGGGTAGAATAGCGCAATTCTTCAAAGTTCAAATTCAATCGATCGTAGGGGTATGATTCCGAATTTAGGTAAAGTTTGACATCCGATAGATAACAATTATCGAAACTGACAGACACTCTATCGCGAGTGCCGGCTCTTTTGTTGGTCCTCAGCGCCAGTATCACGTATCGAGGCTTCTCAAGTTGCGTCGCAGCCTTCACCGTCCACACATGCTTCATCGCGGTAGGCAGTAGCGGATACTCGTACAGATCCCAAGTGCGAAAAGCAACGCTAATCATATTCCCTTTCTCGATATAGCGTAAAAATTGTAATTTTGTCATATCATTTAGGGTGAGATGAGGCATTCGCCACTGTATCCTGCCCAGTTGAACCCTTGATTTGTTAACATTACCACTCTCGGTTATCAGTGCAATATCATCGCGCGCACGTGTTAGCACAAGTTCATGTCGAGCATTTACTACCACACGCTTGTAGTCTTCGCAAAATCCCAGCAGCATTCGCAGCGGCACGCTGAAGCTAAAGTTGTTTTTATTCAATGTCAAATCATAGCCATTTAGACTCCAACCAGCATTCCTCAGAGCAGCACTCTCCTCGCTGGTCAACGTCGCCAAATTCTTGATACTAGTAGTTACACCTACATTCTTACATCGGTCAATCTCGATACCGTTCAGCTCGTAACGGATCTCATTGAACATGTATGCAACACAATTGTTGTCTAGCTTGACCGTGACAGGATTATCGTCAGCTTTTACACCTTCCACCAATTTTCCCTCAATGTAGAGATAACTCTCAGAGGGCAGTGTAACCAGATCCTGCTGCTGTATCGGTATGCGTATCTCATCATTGTTCTCCAGCGATGTATTTGCATACGGATTATACGCATGCATCTCAAATTTAGTTATACGATCGTCAGACATTGGTTTTCCAGTGATATTTAGCGGATCCATTTCTTATATTTCAACGGTCTTTTCACCGTATATCCCAAAGATTGGAGAAACTTGATATTTTTCAGAGTTAGCCCTGTATTAGACTTCAGAATGCCTGTACTAGTAGTAGTATTGGCAGTGTTGTTGTTGTTGATGGATTTGTCTTGTATAGTGATCACCTTATCATCATCGCCATAGTAAAACTTGTTATTTTTCTGATTTACATTGGGAATTGAGTTCCATGCCTGAAAATCTACAAGACCGAGCTCGTATGGACCATCGTAGAGATTGATTGGCGGGAAAAAGTCGACATTCAGCACAGACGTTCCACGACCACTTAATGTAAATGTACGTGACATTATTACCGAGAGTTATCGTGAAGAAATCTGACGCACAACTGACCACAAATGCTGGTATCATAGCTCTGATAAGCATTGTAATTATAGTAGATTCTAATATTTGGCGGGAAATAATCAAACAATTCAGTGGGTGGTCTTAAATCACCAAATGAGTCAAAGTAAAGTACTCTATTTCCACGTTTAACGTATGCCACCCAATGAGTGCCCGGTCCACTCCAATCGTCCAGATTTATGATTGCACATTCATCGGAATGTGGACCATCGGGAGGTAGTGCATTACGCATAAAAACACCACGAAAGCCTCGAATATTTTTACAGACTTTAGCTAGCTGAATGTTGGTGGTAGGACCATCGGATGGTAATTTAACAATTACTTTTTTTTAACTTCTTTCTTCTTCTTCGACTTCTTGGTCACACCCTTACCATGCTTGTAAGGCGCTAGATAAATCCCACGACCTCGTGCTAGTTCCATCGCACGATTGTGACGCTGCATTTCCTCCAGCTGTTTTCGTGCTGCCTTGGCATCATTCACGGCCTTTGCGATACCTGATGCTCCACCGGCCAATGCACCAAACGCACCGAGCAATGGTAGCAGTGGTAAAATCCCACCCTTTTTCATCATTTTCCTCTTCTTCTTCTTACGCTTCGTAGTATCCTGATTAGGTATCCTTTTCCTAGCACAGAGGCCCATGCCAAGTTTCCTCTTTGCACTCATGGCGGTCCAAACAGCTGTTGCGTTTGCTCTCTCACCCAAGGTTGCGTCTCCAGCAGTGATACGCTCACGTGCACTATCAGCGAGAATCTTGTCAGCTCTATGTCGCTCCGGCAGTTCTTTGCTACGTGAATAGGCTATATCGTGTTCCCTGCAAGCAGCGTCCAACTTGTTTATTCCACGTTCACCTCGTTTCAATCGTTCTTGCAATCGTGTCCCCGGTCCACAAAACTGATAGCCCGGTAGGTGTAGTTCGACTGGTAGTTTGTTGAGCAAGCGGTTAAACAGACCACTTCCCAACTTTTTCCTAGACATTTGATTGCTCCTTTTTGCAGAGTTGACAGTTTCTCCTCATAGGAGCCGGACCATCAATCTGTGTGTACAGTAGAGGTAGATGCTTTATACAACGACGACAGGCTTGCACGTCACAATCAGACTGAATATGCGGCGCTAATTTTTCCCAAATGTGTTCTATTGCCTCGGGAAAAAACTTTAGCAGTACTGTACGGGGGATAGATTGAATTTCCTCGACACTAAGATTATAAATATCAATTGAAACGTCTTTCATCGTAGCTGTCTACAGAGATAATGAGCTCTTTTGGGCGAGAGAGTCGGTATAAATACCAATCGCATAGTTTCAGATCAGTCAGTTGCAGGTGGTAGATTGATAAAATGCGATTCGTGAAACATTATCCACGTATTTAGGTGACGAGCGTTGATAGGCTGACGAAGCCTATGGCGAAATGACATGGAAAACTCTTACCATGCACAATACGTGGTATCGTTTGCGGCCCGTCAAATTGCGGCAAGACAAATGTACTGATCAATCTGATTGAGAGTCCAAACGGTCTACGGTTCTCCAACGTCTACGTCTACTCAAAGTCGTTGCATCAGCCAAAATATCAGTATCTCCAACAGCTCTTGAGTAAAATTCTGGAAATTGGTTTTCACGCGTTCGCCAACAATAGTGATGTGATTGCGGTAAACGAGGCTTTGCCGGACTCTGTCTTTATATTTGACGATGTCGCGTCCGACAAGCAGAACAATATCCGCGATTACTTCTCCATGGGTCGACACTCAAAGATTGACAGTTTTTACCTGTGTCAGACGTATGCCAAGATACCCAAACATCTCATTCGAGATAATACTAATTTCATGATAATATTCCGCCAAGACGGTACCAATCTGCGACACATTTACAACGATCATGTGAATACAGACATGACATTTGACCAATTCACCAAATTATGCTCACACTGTTGGCATGAAAACTATGGATTCTTGGTGGTGGACAAGGACAGTCCTCTTCAAGATGGACGATATCGAAAGGGTTTTAATGAGTTTGCATTGCTCTAATTAAATCAGTCTGATTAGATCAGTTCAACAGATCTGTCCTATAGCCTGTTTAGTTGATCAGTTTAACTGATTGGTTCAACTGACCTGTTCATCGGTTCAACAGACCTGTTCAACCAGTTCAACTGACCTGTTTATCGGTTCAACTGACCTGTTCATCGGTTTAACAGACCTGTTCAACCAGTTCAACTGACCTGTTTATCGGTTCAACTGACCTGTTCATCGGTTCAACAGACCTGTTCAACCAGTTCAACTGACCTATTTATCGGTTCAACTGACCTGTTCATCGGTTCAACTGACCTGTTTCAACCGGTTCAACTGACCTGTTTATCAGTTCAACAGGCCTGTTCATCGGTTCAACTGGTCGGTTCAATCAGTTCAACTGATTGGTTCAAAGATGGATGAGAAGGAGCTTATCAAGAAAATTGCTGAAACCAGTCAGATAATACGGAAGAAGCATCGAGCACTGAAAACTGGTAGTCTTGAGAATGAGGAAGCGTTCACCGAAGCTTATCAACCGATAATTGCACCACTAAGGAAATTGGTATCAGTGACGGAACAGACAAAGAATCATGCAAAGAATAGCAGTAAAGAGGTAATGATGACAGTGGGTTTTGTTTGCGCACATTTTTGATCCGACACAGCGTGTTCCGTAGATTGGACACACGTTGTATCGGACACACGTTGCATCGGACACACGCTTGGTTGGATTGGACACATGATTTATTGGACACATGTGATGGTAAATTGGACACAAAAAATATGGAACAGATAATAAAATTCGACTTTCGTACCACCGAAACTTATGATTTCTTCTATACCATTGCTTTCTGTCTTGACATGAATTGATACAGGTTGAGCACATTTAACACTCTGGGTGTGTGTTTGATAAATTTCTTTACTAAAACTTAACAGAGACATCTGTTATTAATTTCAATTTCAACAAACTGTTTCAGAAAAATTAATATGTGAGAATAAAATGACCGTTTCAATAATGCGCATAACACTTGCACAAGTTAATTATAACCATGTGTCCAATCCAACCAAGCATGTGTCCGATGTGGCGTGTGTCCGATACAGCGTGTGTCCCAATCCACGACACGTTCTGTGTCCGATCAAAAATGTGCGCAATGAGGACGCTCCCATATGATGATGATGATGATAATGATGATGAGGGGAACGATGAGATTGCAGATGATGATTATACCAATATGTCATATACAGGTATAATTGGTTCAACACCAATTGTAAAACAGTATGATACACTTGGACAAAGATTTGGCAGTAACAATTCGGTAGATCAGTCCAAACGTATGCGTTTGGATTCACGTCTCTCACCGATTGAGAGCGATCATGCATCGTACGCATCATCATCATCAGCAGCAGTAGCAGCTACTGCTGCTGCTGCTACAACACCCTCTGTGCTTGAACAGTCTGTTCGTGAAATGATGCGGAGTCAGCCAGACGCTACAATAAATGCAATGTCCAAGAATCTTGGACCTAATGCGCGAGAATACATGAAATTATTCTTTGCCGACCCGAAAGATGTCATAGATAATGTTTATGGTGTGTATTACAAGGGTGATGATTTAATGCTTGGCAAAACAAGGTTTAAAGTCACTAAAAACGATATGATTATTGTCAATGATAAATCTTTTCCCGGCACACGGGGTCTGTTTGAACTAATTTTCAAGAAATCACCAAATCTAAATGTCTACACGGATAAAGATTTGAAAAACTATAAGGAAATTCTGGAGATTACAAAAGCACACAGACGTCAAAATTCTGATAAAAATCAAATAATTGGAAATAAAGGTTACAAGTATAAGAAAGTTATAGCACCGCTATTCAGACAAAATTCGAACATACAGAGGAAAACTATATCAGCGACTGCAGTAGCAACAGCTCTCATGTCCACACCATCTTCCCAACACGAGGGTCATGGTATTTCAATGAAATTGGTTAATAGTAAACCTATCGAGTATGTACACTGGGATGATCCAAATGAACTGGTTGCTCGTCTCAGACTCTTGATTGCATCTCAATCGGCCGGTCACACTGGTCATGAAAATGAAATTTTATCGATCGTCGAGGAACTTCGCGAAGCCGATTTGATTCTATAAAAATATCGACAATTTGGGAAACGGTATCAGTTTAGCATGACTCATTGCGGTAGTATGACAATAAGGCTAGAATGAAAAATAAAGTGTGGTTTAGAATCACGAAGAAGGGGGCGGATTGGATTTCTGTACTCTGCCAGCTCTTGCAGCAACTCGTGCTCTGTTTCACTGGCAAAAAAGAAGAAGAAGAAGCGGAGGAATAAGTAAGGAAAAGAGACAGCTGGTCGAAGAACTGCATAAGCCTGCCCGGCGAAATTTCCCAAGAAGACGGGTAATCGTACGTGGTTACGATGATCTCTGGCAGGCAGATTTGGTTGATATGCGCAACTACAAAGACTCTGGCTACCAATACATATTGGTATCAAGACGGAAACTCGAATCCTTAACCTCGAAAGACAGAACCTAGAAAGACAGAACCTCGGAAAGACAGAATCTCGAATAGACAGAACCTCGATTTAACAAAACCTCGAAAAGACAGAACCTCGAAAGACAGAACCTCGAATTGAAAAAACCTCGAAAGACAGAATCT
Source organism: Sclerodermus sp. 'alternatusi' (assembly GCA_037305995.1). Lineage (NCBI taxonomy): Eukaryota > Metazoa > Arthropoda > Insecta > Hymenoptera > Bethylidae > Sclerodermus > Sclerodermus sp. 'alternatusi'. The sequence goes on from JBBEEM010000045.1 coordinate 94,991, forward strand.
CGAATGAACTTTTTTTTGAAAAATTATTAATTTGAATCATTTGTTCTTCGAAAATAATTTAACAGATTTTTATATTAAAAATAATTTTTTATTATTTTTTAATATTTATTATGGTTTTTGTTAATTAAGGGAAGAGCCGAGATAAACATAATTTAAATGCGCACGGCTGTATTGTACTCTTATATATTTGTACACGAACAAAATGTACACAATTATTTTTTTATCATAAATTTGTTCATTTTCTTAAATTATTTATACATTTTTATATCTCAATTGTGAAATATTTATTTATAAATTTTATATTTTAAAAATTATATAATATATAGGGGTTGAAACACACACCACCAGGTGATAACTACTTACAACCTAATTTTTATTTTATAATTTTAACTTAGGTTATAACTTATTAAACAATAACTATCAATTTTCAACAAGAAGAAACTGCTAATCGGTCGTGTACAAAAAGTCTGTATTGTATTGTTTTGGATTCGAGGTTTTATCTTTCGAGGTTTTTTCAATTCGAGGTTCTGTCTTTTCGAGGTTTTGTTAAATCGAGGTTCTGTCTTTTCGAGGTTCTGTCTTTCTAGGTTCTGTCTTTCGAGGTTAAGGATTCGAGGTTGGGTCCCTGAACCCTATTCGACATACAGCCCAATCAAGGCGTCGATCGTCGAACGTTGGAATCGAACTCTAAAGACTGAAATGTGGAAGCAGTTTAGTTTAAATGGAAATTACAAGTGGTGTGCGATACTGCAAGATCTCGTCTCGGCTTACAACAAGAAACGTCATCGCACTATCCAGATGCGGCCTGTAGATGTGAGGCCCGATACTCTGATTGCTGAATTTAGTCTGTCGAAAATTAGAAAAAAGCCGGCCAAATTCAAGATTGGAGATTTCGTGAGAATAAGTAAATTTAAGAGAGTTTTTGCCAAGGGATACACACCAAACTGGACAACTGAAGTCTTTGCAATTACCAAAGTTTGTTATACCACACCCGTCACCTATCTTCTGCAAGACTATCAAAGACAAAAGTTCCCGATACATATCTGGTGGAGCGGGTACTGCGCAAAAAGGATAATAAGATTTATGTAAAATGGTTGGGAATGGATTCATCGTGTAACTCTTGGATTAATAAAAATGACATTGTATAAGATTTTCAATAAATCAGTCTTTTATTCCACCAATCGTGTCTTACAATATTCATTTTGTATTATAAATACATTCCTCATTGCACATACTTTCCTCGCACAATGCCATGCACAGTGGTGAAATTTATCATTATTCACATAGTCCTTCAGACGAAATTTAAACATTTGATCGTCAAATTCTCTAATGTTCAACGTCGGGTAAAAGTCTCTGAGCCATGTAATCTTCTCCAGTCCCTTTACGTATACGGTGATGGTCTTCACATCATCCTCATCCTGGAGAATCATTCGGATTATATCATTCATCAGCTGACTGCACTGTTTGTATGGTGTATAACCATCAGTCCAGCAAAATCCATGATGATTGTTGCGCAGCCAAGTTGCCCGTTTTATTTCCTCATTGGTCAGCCAATTGTAAGAAAAGGGCTCCCTGAAGACTAAATGTTGTAGTCTCTTTCCGTAGAGGGTGGCAAACTCTTTCACGATGAATCTCTTATTGTCCAGAGTAAATCCCTGCACATCGATAAAAATCACTTTGGTGCACTCCATGACAACTATTGACCTCTGACTAAATTAAGGCTCTGTGCACCAGCCACCTTTATACATTCGAAAACGCTTACATTGCAACTACTTAAATCTATAGTAAATACTAATAAACTATACTAAACTTATTTTATAGTGCCCCCACGGAAGAGTCGAGTATGAATCATCATCATCATCTGTGAGGAGGTAACGTTTGTCGTCATGCGGACTAAGAGCAATATTTCTCTGTGAAACGGAATAGACTTTGTGCAATTTGGATCTTATATTATTCTGAACTCTAATTTTCTCCGTTGAATTCTGTAAACATTCAACATAATCTTCGAAAGTTATCTCCTTTGCAATCACATAATTTTTCACTCCTTTAGCCTTCTTTACAATTTCAGCAGACCCATTTACCTTCAGAGAATACATTTTCGATCTTAGTCCCACAAATTCACTCATAATTTTCCCGATGTTCTCATCTTTCATGAGACCGGGGATTTTCTTATTTAAGAGCGGGATATTGTAGATGTTGTCAGGTGGATACTCACTTGTATCAAATTTATGAATATCCCGCCTCATGATTTGATAAACGTCCTCACAGATGATGTCATAAATCAAACTATCTGTATCAGTATAAAGAACCTTACAACTAGACCCGAATGTGTGATGCATATAATCATAATGAAATTCATACAAGCAAGTTTTTGAAATATCTAATATGGACATGCCTACGTAAATTGGTTTATCAAATTTAACTGATAATTTGGAAAGTTCAATAGCGGCCAGATTCTCATTGAATATCGCGCGACTGTGAAAATTTGGCTTGGAGATTAACGCTTCAGCCCCATATCTTCCCTCCCACTTGGTCACGAGCTTCACGTCAACGCGATTTCGCACATTCTCCATCGTTTTCCCGAAAACCGCATTGTTCATCAGCTTAAACAGATTTTTCTCAAAATCATTCTTCGCGGTTGTACGTAATCGCGTATTAAGCTGGATGTAAGAGTTGAGCCAGGTGGACTGCTGAAACCGTAAACCACGATGGATACGCTTGAGTACAAGACCATGTCGCAGACATTGCTGTAGCGCACGGTAGTGTATCACATAACGCTCCTTATCGCTTACGGTTGCAAGCAGCTTCACCTGACTCGATGAACCCGACGGTTTTTCACGAACCGGACAAAATGGTAAATCACTGTGCTTGTCATGAAGCTCGCGTGGGTACTCGAGATCCACCTCAAGGATGTATCCGATTGGGGAATCCATGGGAACGCTAAAGACGTTAAAGTGTACAGCGTCCTCCATCCATTGGAAGTCGTATGTCGGCAATGGTTGACTCATTGCCAACCATACAAGTTATTCACATCAAAGTACATCAGGTAACGCGATGCTTCCTCCGGATTAAAATCAGACATGTACTTATTATTGGCTTTAGCATATCGATGGGAGCACTGACTCAAACCACCGCGTATTCCACGTTCAATGAATAAAAGCATATCAATGTCGGTAAATAATTCTAGTTTAACATTAGTAAATTTTAACATTGCATCCCAGGTGAAGCCTGGGAGCGTATAATAATGTGCAGGATCTAGTGTATAATTTTCAATGCAGCTATCGCGAAAATTCTCGAAAACATCAGCCAATAATAGTACGTCAGTCTTTAAATAAAGGTCACTGTACTCTCCAAGCGTTCTCACCTGGAATCTGGTCCACACATCTACGGCATGATTATATGCATCATCCATTATATTGCTATCGGTTAATCTATTGTAAAATGATTCACGTGTAGGTAAAGCCGTCTCTTCCAATTTGGACAGATCGTTCACATAGTCGTAAGGAAAAATACCTTTCTTCGTAAGTAAATTAAAATGATTATCGTCTGTAACGTGGTATTTTTATTATTTTAAAAATCCGTTACAGGCTCAGCTGATTGGGAATATATTAATATTCCCAATGATAGCATTAGCTGAGCTCGGTCCGGGACGTCAACGGTGATCGCTGTTGTTGTCGTTCGACACAGCTGATTGCCGTTCCTCGTTACGCTAGTGTTAGCTAATGAGGCGTCCTTGAAGGGAATTTAAGAAATTTAAATTCCCTTACTGGGGCTAGCTGATATCGCGCGATCAGCTGGCTATTCACTTCTGGTATTACCGTCTAAGCATCCGGACGTGTTTGCTAGCGCTAATACCAGTCTTTCGACACGTCGCTACTTCGAGTTCTCGGCCGTGCGTTTGTGTGTGTGTGTGTAGTGGTGATCCAGTGACGAGGCTCCAGGATATACCCGGAGGATACACCCGATCCAGGGAACGATCCGATCCCTCCGACCACCACTGCTGGCTTGGAGCAACTCTGCCAAAGTAGTAAGTGGAGCGCCACGCGCTCACTATTTTTGTGTAGAGCGTAAGTGCCGGTCAAGGGACACGGACTTGACCGTGCCCGGTTGCGTTTGTGCGGGATCGTGTGCTCCGACTGTCGCAGCAGTCGTCAAGCTCGGGACCTAGTCCTCATCCCCGGGGAACGTCCGCCCAGGTTGCCTGAAAAGCTCCTGGGTGTTTCAGACGACCCATTCCCTGTGACGTGGGGACCGTTGTTGCAGGAAGCTCAGCGGTCTCTGCGTTGCCGACGCCGACGGACTGCCGAGAAGTCCGTCCTCCACTAGGTAGGACTACAGAGGGTGTACGGGCACCCCGCGCGCGGTTATTCTCATTAATTATATTTTGTATATTGCGGCCCTCCGGGGAATAATAAGATTGTATAGAATCGTCGAATAAATCCGCGAGTCGACAGTAGTCCTATTGTGTCATTATTTCAGACACCGCCTAGTCCTCTCCAACGGGAGAACCTCCTCTGGGCCCCTTTCACCGGAGTCGGTTTCCTCAGGGGTGAGGAACTCCGGTGAATATTATAAATTACTGTGACCGCGTGGTAACATCGGGAGATTCACCTCCTCCCGGGGTTACGCAAAAGCGCGCGTTACACGTCTAAATTTGGAAACTGTGATTTTAGATTTAATAATTGTGATTTTTCTAAATATGAACTAAGCTTGTCCAGACTAGAGGCTAGAAATTTGAATGAATCTATAAAACGTAATTTAATATTGTATTCTTGAACATATTTTGTAAATGAAATGTATTTTTCCTTATTCAGGGGGAGTAGTTCGATCTGTCTCTCGAAAGCGTTCGCGATCTCTTCAATTACAAAATGTGCATCGTAGCCTGATAAATTGTGAAAAATTACTGGAATAACATGCGAATCTTTAAAGTTTAAATTACAACTATTGTGGGCAGGCCCCCTATATCTACCATTAATATGATCATGATCGCGAACTACTATATCGTCTGGAAAAAACGGCGTTTTACAGATATGACACTGTGAATCGTGCGCGTGTCGTCTTAAATCTAACAAATTGAGCGGTTGCATAGGTTGCTCACTGTTCAGTTTGTCTCGTGCAAATCGTGCAATATCCAACAATTCACGAGCAAATCAATTTGAACAATCTAAGCCGCGGTATGAACTATATCTAGTAAGAGTCTCATCTCTATTACACTTAAAATAATAACCTACACTAAATGGTATGTGATGCTGATAAGTGTTTGTGTTCCGTGAGGGATCCGAATTGTTCACCTTTCTCAAAAGACACTCAAAATCAGCATACACTATAAACGGTACACGTTCACTGTTCTTAATGTTTTTAAAACTAATCCATCGATTGTCTGCAGTGGGGAGAACCGCTCTCACTGGTTTCACACGTTCACAGTCTACAATGTGATGATCCAATTTCTCCCGAGTGTGGGAATAGTGGAGACATCTGCAATATAATTACTAATTAGACACTGAAAAAAAATAAATTTTTTTTGTTCTCTTCTTCTTTTCCATCCTTACCTATCACATATAAACTTTGAAGACCTATGTTTGTTGAGCTGCATTCCAACGAGACGTGACAGGTTCTTGATGCATGTAAAGTGTCCGATTCCCTCAGAATCAGTTAGAAGCAGTAGATTAACGTGTCTTGCACGTTTCAACGTGGTCAGCTGTAGTGGTACTATTTTACCAGCGTCCTCAGCATCACACTCCGTGGTGAAAACATTGATCGACACATCATTATCCGACTCAAATCTTCTAATTTCCCGCAAAGATGTTGAGAAGGAAATGTTTTCAATGTTCAACACTGATCTGTAGTGCGGATATGATTGAGTGCGACTTGTATGCTGGGTAGCTGGAAATAGTGCCGCTACAACTGACCATGCGAAACATGCATTGTCCGAACTATCAATGTTAATCACTGCCTTCTTCTTCTGAATGTAGTCGGGTACACTTTGTAACAGGATTCCCTGTTCCCTTTATTCTCGTCAGAGAAATATGAAAATGTTATCGATCACGGATGGACTACGTGGCGACATCTATCGGGATTCGTGGGAATCACGATAGATGTAGATCACGAAAGGAACTGCATTTCGAGGAGAAATGCAGGAAAGAGGTTTCGACCCAAGATTCCGGGATCGTGCGGCGAAGTGGGAACCGGGATACAGGAGCCTACTGTCAGGGCTGTGTATCCCCGGGGAAAACGGAGCCTAAGAGAGTTCCGGTGGGACTGGTGGAAGACCGGATGTAAGTTCCGGCGCTCCCAGGAAGTCGTGGAGTACCCTCCGGGATACTCCGAGACGAGAGAGACAGCCCACAGGGATGACCCTCAGGAAAGGAATCATGGGGAAAGACTTGGTAGTCAGAGAGTCGTGCGTGAGCCGTCGGACCGACCACATCGTGAGGCGTGGGCCTGCGGTGGTCGACGGGGACGAAGCCGCCGACGTCCTGGAAGGGAGTAGGAAGAGTCCAACAGGGATATTCCGAACCCCTAATGGAACGGTAGGAGTCCAGGAGAGTACGTGGGTACCCTGGATCCTAGCCGAGGTAGCGAGGGGAGGCACTCAGACCGTGAGGGGAAGAGTCGAGCCAGCGGAGCAGTGGCGCGCAGCCCGGAGGAGCCGTAGGGCCATCGCGGGGCGTCCTGTTCCCTGGGCGGAGACACCCTGAGCGGGATCTGGAGTCCCCCTGGATAGCGATCGTTCTCGCTCCTTACCCAACATCCTGTGGGAGTGTTGGGGGAAGGGGAGAACCCCCGTTCCAGGCCTGGATGGCGGAACGGGGTCCCGAACTCCTGGGACCGGCGAAGCCAGCCCTGAG
>JBBEEM010000046.1:0-101095 GCA_037305995.1 Sclerodermus sp. 'alternatusi'
ACACAGATAAAAATGTTTTTTTCTTATTTTTTCTATTATATATATACAGCCAAACGATTAATCATGGAAATTTGTTCGATTACTTTCGCTACAATTCCACGCGTTACTATTCGCCACGTTGTTTTGCATGCATCACCATTATCGACACGTAACACTCCGACACGCGACAACTGGACAAGTTGTATATTGCAATGTTCCATTGGGCGCTGTATAGCATCTTGGCTATAGGAAGCTCTTCAATACATGTAAAAGCGGCCATAATGTGGTATCCAATTGAACAACAGTGCGATATTGTACGTGTCGAAAAGTAAAAGCCCGTCGAATAATTACCATCGGAAATAGAAATGCAATACTTTCGCGATGCGCGACATATTGAAATAATGAAACAATTCCGCAAACGATAATACTGATTGATAGGATCTACGTAGAACAAAGGAAGAAGTGTTATTCCAATCTCTAATAATGACAGATATTACAGTTTAATTGTGCAATGTACTGAGAGCAAAAATTTTAATTCAATTGGTACAAAAACATGCTTTCTCTCAAGACAATTTTCAATTTGTTACTCCAATTCCATTGTTGATTGAATTTTTGTATTAGCTACAAAATGAAGAAGAGACATTCGCTGATACTCGATGATCAAAGTACCATTGGCTAGACAGAGACAGTCAATTGATGGAAGTGAGATATCGCCGATATATCTCGCCTCAACAATCTACTTGTCTCTGTCTAACTAATAGTGCCTTTATCATTGAATAGCTAGAGAGTAAAGCATCGGATTATGAATTGGTTAAAATATAAAAATCATCTTTGAAACGGTCCTTCTGCCACCCCTTAATATCTGTGGGACCCATAATTGTTGCATCCTGCATATTCAATTTAAATTTAAATTTTATACTCTACAGTATTTACATTGTAATCTTATTTTACTGAAATGATTAATATTAATAATAATTTATTATTATTGATAGAATGTTAATAATATAATTATTAATTACAAATAATCATATTAATTATATATGTATATTAATAATGAACACGGTATAGGCAGTCTCCTCTTCCCACCTTGTCGCATTTGTTATTTATGTAATTTATTAAAAAATTGTTTTTACATACGCTTTCGATTCGTCGTTGAAGGAAAGACAAAGAAATTCTTGTGAAAGATCGGCATTTGGCATATTCTCATTGGTCGGAGGGTAATTTAGTTTGGCCCAATCGTACAAGCCAATCCCCCTCTACGCCATCTATCGGGAACTTTCGATCCCTATCCGGGAGAGCTCACATGTAATGCCCCACTCTCTGACGGAACTTCCTTCTTGCGTTGACTCTCATCACGTGCAGAACGTACAGTTTGTGTCTCTGTTTAAACAAGTCACTTAAGTATCGTACTCTGCGAGTGTTTGTCAAAGCAAGTTTGGTGATCTTACTCTTACTGTGTTTCACAGTGATCTTAAGCACAGTATTATTGATTTGATTATCAGCCGAAGAATTATCAAATATCATGGGTTTGGAAGATTGTGATTCAAGCGATGTGCGTGGCAGCGGTTTAAGCACCAGGAGTAATAGGAGAATACCTCGTAGACTCCTTGGTAATTGTACCGTGTCGCCTGCACAGTCCTGAAGGATGGGCACGTCATGAGATTGACTGTGGTGCAAGTTGCTCGCCCGATCAGACACAGGTCGGATTACAATCTGCAAAAACGTGCGCTCTTGGTTCTGAATGCTCGACAGTGGTGTCGCAGAGTCTCGTTCAGTCTACGATCGAATATTCACCACGATCAGTAAGAGACGTAAGAAAATCCTTGGTCCTCGGTAGCTTATCATCGGGCTATGCCAGTTTGAATGATGGTTTCGACGATATCATCGATATGGAAATCTGCGATGAGACGACCGAACAGCCAGACGAGATTTCAAATCTTGTGTCTGGTAGCATGATCTCCATGGATAAATCTATGGAACCCGTGGTAGCAATGAGACCAGATTCTTACATATTGAGAGCGACTGATTCCACAAAAATGCCACTTATGCATGGCAGCGAGACAGAACCAGCAGAGGCACGTGCCCGTGTCATGTCGGCGATTAATCGGAGTACAACTGAATCTGATTTAATCGGCGATTTCAGTAGACCTTGCATTTTGCCTATGGTCAATGGAAATCATCAGGATCTCAAGTCAATTTCCGGTGATACAATGGCTTGCTCTCATCAAGGGTGAGTTCAGCGATACTGTTGGCTCTTTCAAGATAGTGGACTGCCGCTATCCATACGAATATGACGGTGGTCACATAAATGGGGCTATCAATCTCTATAATCAGGAATTGATTATCCTAAATCTTCTTGATCCATTGAAGCATATGCCGAAGATCGAGTCCGATACAAATAAACGTTCTGTCTTGATCTTGCATTGCGAATTTTCATTGGAACGAGGACCAACTCTCTCACGTTTGCTAAGAAGCTTGGATCGTCAGCGCAACCAGGATCATTATCCAGCCTTGCATTATCCTGAGATGTATCTCTTGCATGGTGGATACGAGCAATTTTACAAATATTACAGAAATCTGTGCTCACCCCAAGGCTACACGCCTATGAGGGATCTCAACCATGCGGCCGATCTCAAGCACTTTCGTGGCAGAAGTAAGAGGAATTGGCAAGGAGATGGATCTAAAGCAAATCGTGTGTCTGCAAGGACAAAGATCAAGCGCTTAGCTCTTTAAGAATTTTATTGTAATACTCGACGTACATCATGCGTATTGTATTATGTAAAATATTTATTATAATCTATAATAAACTGTTTTAAAGCAAAAATGTCAACACTCTTTTTTGTTTCCCTAAAATTAGAAAAGGTATTTCAGGATCTTTCATCGTAGATAATCATTTCAAGTATTCATTCTACCGATTCTGCTAACGTTATAATTCCTTATTAAAAACAAGAAAAAATTTTGGTTTTGCAAATGTTTAACTTTTAGTTAAGCACACAGATAAAAATGTTTTTTTCTTATTTTTTCTATTATATATATACAGCCAAACGATTAATCATGGAAATTTGTTCGATTACTTTCGCTACAATTCCACGCGTTACTATTCGCCACGTTGTTTTGCATGCATCACCATTATCGACACGTAACACTCCGACACGCGACAACTGGACAAGTTGTATATTGCAATGTTCCATTGGGCGCTGTATAGCATCTTGGCTATAGGAAGCTCTTCAATACATGTAAAAGCGGCCATAATGTGGTATCCAATTGAACAACAGTGCGATATTGTACGTGTCGAAAAGTAAAAGCCCGTCGAATAATTACCATCGGAAATAGAAATGCAATACTTTCGCGATGCGCGACATATTGAAATAATGAAACAATTCCGCAAACGATAATACTGATTGATAGGATCTACGTAGAACAAAGGAAGAAGTGTTAAATCCAATCTCTAATAATGACAGATATTAGAGTTTAATTGTGCAATGTACTGAGAGCAAAAATTTTAATTCAATTGGTACAAAAACATGCTTTCTCTCAAGACAATTTTCAATTTGTTACTCCAATTCCATTGTTGATTGAATTTTTGTATTAGCTACAAAATGAAGAAGAGACATTCGCTGATACTCGATGATCAAAGTACCATTGGCTAGACAGAGACAGTCAATTGATGGAAGTGAGATATCGCCGATATATCTCGCCTCAACAATCTACTTGTCTCTGTCTAACTAATAGTGCCTTTATCATTGAATAGCTAGAGAGTAAAGCATCGGATTATGAATTGGTTAAAATATAAAAATCATCTTTGAAACGGTCCTTCTGCCACCCCTTAATATCTGTGGGACCCATAATTGTTGCATCCTGCATATTCAATTTTAAAATTTTAAATTTTATACTCTACAGTATTTACATTAGTAGAGTAGCTATGGGGATTCTGGACCAACGCGTGTTAGTGTCACACCGACACACACGGACACACCACACATGCACACTTGTAGGTGAAGGGGGTGAGGTGCGGGTGAGCGGGGAGGGTACAAAGTCCAATTAGTCAGCACTTTTTTTGCAATGTCAGCACATTCCGATCTACCCCCCACCTATGCGATTGACGCATTAATTGACCTTCAAAATCTCAAAAATTGCTAATAGTGCAAGAGTGCGAGCCATGTAAATTCATGTAGTTGTGAGAGCAAAATCTTACACGGACACACCCATACAAGTGAACATGATGGTGAGGGGTGTGCGGAGGGGTATGAAATTACCCACACATGTGCAGTCCAATGGAGTGGGGGGTAGTGTAGATCATCAAATTCCTGTAAGAAGAAGATGAACCTTGAAAACATGGAGGTGGGACGAAGGGGGACAAGTATCAGATGCAGTTGGGGCAGTAACCTGGAAGAAGGTGAGTCTCTTTCTAATACATTTAATATTTCATTGCATCTCTGTCTGACGTGTATCAATGATAACGCGCAGTTGTCGCTAACGGCACGTGCCAAAACCCCCACCCAAGCGATATTAGCTCTTTCTCTAATTGTGCGAAGGAGGCTGTACGATGACCCGATCATCGTGGCACGTGTGGCCAAACCTCCGCCCAAAAATGCATCATGGAGACAGCAGCAGCAGACATGTGTATGTATGTGTGTGCGTCTCACCTAGCCCCGCCCAATAAGATTTAAGCATTTTACAATAACAAATTTAGTGTTCCTCACACATACACACATTTTCGTAAATGTGTAAAGAATATGAGTTTCTCTCCATCTCTCTCTCTCTGTTTTATTCAATCTCATTTATTCTATATATGATGCTGCTTACTGAGCGCAATTTTCTATCAATGTATTTGGGCAAAAGTTTAGTAACATTTTTTTCACCAATGAGTGAAGCCTCTCTCCCATAATACGCCAAATTTTACCCCCTCTACTATTTTAAACGCAGTTAATATTAAGTGATGATATTCGGGGAATATTCAATTGACTGCATTATCTCACCCGTTGCATATCTGCAAGGAATAGTTGGAGGTATATTAAACTGTCACGAAAAAAAGTGAAGTGACTTTATTATTTCATCAAACACTAGCCAAGAACTGTGAAATATTAGAAAGGTAAGATTTGCTATTATAATAAATTTATTTCACAATTTATAAGTCAAATTATTATTATTTAAAATATTTTCAGATGGATCTCTCACTGATCAATAATTGTGGAAAAATAAATACATTTTTACCACTTATAAAATTAAGCGATATGGAAATCAATGTCAATTTTAAAGTAATAAAAATGCGGGAGGCCAATACCAAGTTTGGCAAGAAAATAATTATAGATAGTGATAAGTTCTCATTCTTCCTACCGCCTAGATTTAGTAAAATTCTAGACAATAAGGAATATTATAATAATTTAGTTGATAAGATAAATGAAGGATGTATATATGTGAAGGTAGAAGAGGGTGGACAATATCGAGGAATTGAATTTATAATGAAAAGTGAATAATAAAGATTAATAGAAAGGAAATAATGTTTTTATCTTTTTTCCCAACTTTGCGGGTAACATATCATGATTCATACATGAGCACGTGTTACATGGTCAAGTTTTCCAAAAGATGTATAGCTGTATAACACACTATCAATTTCAGAAAAACAGAAATAAGCAGTTTGCACACTGTTCAATCTCCCATATGAGAGTCAGAGGTAGCCTCACCCTGTTTTCTGAAGATGTGTAGCCAATAGTCATATCAATTTTCAGAAAAACAGAAGTATGCATTTTGCACACTGTTCCGATCCTCTCTGAGAGTCAGAGGTAGTCTCATTAGCAAGTTAACAATCAGTGTAATCAGTTCAGTTCAGTTCAGTTCACAGCAACGTTATAATGAAGGACATTATTAAATTTTTAGTAAGTATTTACTTTAATATATATATGGTTTTGTAAATAATTTATTATTATATTAATTAGTTTTTATCATTTTTAAAACTAATTTTTTAATTTTTCAGAAAGAAATGTTCAAGCCTATAAAAGCGGTTGAAAATATGGACCGCTATAGCGAGGCAGTACGCTACTACCGTGCAACCATGAAAGGACCAGATGATTTCACCGATTGGCTGGATGATGATGATCTACCAAGATTAGTCCACGATATTGCATATGCTGTGGAGGAGGAGGAGAGTTGGGATGATGGTGAAGATGTTATTGTGCGAGGTGACGATGTGGACTTTGAAAGATTAATCGGTCATATTGACCATGAAATTGATTTTGAAGATGATAATTTTCAAGATGATGATGATAATGATAGTGATGAATCTGCTGGTTACTGTAGTGAGACTGAGGCTGATAGAGAGAGAGAAAGAGAGAGAGAAAGAGCGATAGTGGAAGTGTGTGTGTATGTGTATGTATGTACTACCATTATCATCATCATCTTGAAAATCAATTTCATGGTCAATATGACCTAATAATCTTTCAAAGTCAACGTCACCTCGCACAACAGCATCATCATCATCATCATCCTCGGCATATGTAATATCATGGAATAATCTTGGTAAGTCATATACATCAAGTCAATCGTGAAAAATCATCTGGTTTTTTTAAAATGGTGCACGGTAGGAGTACGCTGTTTCACGATAGCGGACTAAGGAGAAAAGCGCATCAAGTTTCACCGTATTACTCTCCATATTCTTAAGTTCCATCTTATAACTGACAAAAAGATGACGATACCCGGCAATAAAGAAGAAGTGATGTGTCGACAGACCAGTACCATCACAAGTTTTCACAAATAAATTGAAGGATGTAATATGCAAAGCCCATCCAGAAATGGTATTCTTCATCGTGGTCAAGCAGCTGTAAAGATGACAACATACACACACACAGGAAACCCACTCATTTATAAGTATGGAAAATCTTAATTTTTATTATAAACTATCACATTGGTGTAATACTAATCGTATATGTAATATTATTCATAGGTTTCATTCGCAAAATGTGTCAATATTTTGTTGGTCGAACAGTTGCAGCCAAAGAGAGAGACATTAATGATGACTACCATCGAAAGGTCAAGTGTGTAGCCAGACACATCGATGTAGATGAGAAAAAAAATTATGATTAGGATTAGGATTTTATTAAATAAAAAGAAATATATATATATTAAAAAAAATTTATTTTTTCGCCTCCACCCTCTCCTCCTCCTCCTCTTCCCCATCCTCTTCCTCCTCCACACCACCCATCGCTTCCGAAACCCCACTGAGAAACTCCTCATCCTGTAGGAGCTCCTCTAATGTCTCGAGGATACTTTCAACTTCAGGGTCGAATACACCCTCCTCCTCCCCCTCCTCCTCCAGTTCTATATCCTCCTCCTCAATCAGCATATCTTCCTCCTCCTCCTCCTTGAGGAATTTTTTATTCCCCGTAGGATCGAGATTCTAACAAATTAAATAAATTAAATGTAAAAAGACTAATAAAAAGAATAATAAGAATAAAAAAAAAAAAAAAAAAAACTTACTGCATTTAATTGCACCATGATGTATCCAATGCAACTGTTAAATTTATACTGAGATGCATCAAAGACTAACTAACTAGCAAACCTAAACTGTAATCTCAAGACAACAAAGTCTACTTCCTATCATGTTACTAATTTTGCATAGCATTCACAGTGTAGATTTTTAACACATTCTCTGCAAAGAGACAGCCCGGGGAAATAAAGAAACATATATGCTTTAATAAAAAAAATATTTATTCATTTATAATTAATATACTACTCCTCGGCCTCCCACATATACTGTTGCTGCTCCTGCTGTTGCTGCTGCTGCTCCTGCTGTTGCGGATGTTGTTGTCGCCATCGTCGGTGCTCCTGGATGAAATTAAAAAATCCATGCATATCTTCACGGAATTCCAGGAAGCAATCTATACTAAAGATGCGCCGACGACGGCGCTGCGCCTCATCACCATCAGGGGCAGTAGCAACATAGGCAATAGAGGACGTCCTGACGTCCATTATCGTCCGCCAGAACTAATAAATAAAATATATATTGAAATTATTTTGGATAAGAAGAGAGAGAGAGAATCTTACCTCAAATTCCTCTGACATCTCCTCGTCATCACTTTCATGCTGCTGCTGCCGCCGTAGCCGTTGTTCACGGCTAAAACTAACATATTCGCGGATTTCTTCACGGAATTCCCTGAAGAAATCCACGACAATGAAGCAACGGCGACGGCGTCGCGTATCATCCTCATCGGGGGCAGCATTAATATAGGCATCGATGGATGCCCTAGCACCAATCAATTCCTGCCAATTCTAATACACAAAATATATTATTTAGGGGAAAAATAAAAAAACAAAAAAATCTTACCATAAACTCCTCCGACATTTCATCAACGTTTTCATTATTTGCAGCCTGCAACAATTGATTAAAAAAAGATCTTTATCACATTAACACTAATTCATTACACCACAAGTTTGATTTCTTGACCACTTTTTACTCACCATTTTCAGTTTCTTCCTTTTGAGTACACACTTAATATTTGACACTTGATACAGATGATAATACCGCTTTAAAGGAGAATGAAATTTGCAAATGTTTTTATAGAGAGCACATCTCCCACTTAAAAAAAATCTTGAAAGTATATTTTGCATAGTTGCACTTTTTTCCTCTGAAGCTTCTCCCCCTCTTATTGTCAGAAACAGATTATATATCTACTTAAAATGTAACGTGTAAGCGGGAATGGTATAAATTTAATAATGAGAGATCAGTTTGATGTGGGAAAAAAATTATTTATTCAATTATTATATACATTAAGTTAATTTCCTAACTATACTATTAAGGGGGTTATATTCAATAACTCGATCATGTATAATTAAGCAGTATGCGGTGGTATTATGGGGTATATTTTGCATGCATTCCATCTCAATTCGGATGTCAACTGTACCGCTTTTTATACTATCGTTTTGATGCGAGCAATCGATCGGCATGATTGGACCAATAATTGCGAAATCCTGTAGACTCCCCTAGCATGGGTGCAGCTTTCCTGCCTGCATAGTAAGACCTTATAAAGTTTAAGTACATATCGTACAGGGTAGAATAGCGCAATTCTTCAAAGTTCAAATTCAATCGATCGTAGGGGTATGATTCCGAATTTAGGTAAAGTTTGACATCCGATAGATAACAATTATCGAAACTGACAGACACTCTATCGCGAGTGCCGGCTCTTTTGTTGGTCCTCAGCGCCAGTATCACGTATCGAGGCTTCTCAAGTTGCGTCGCAGCCTTCACCGTCCACACATGCTTCATCGCGGTAGGCAGTAGCGGATACTCGTACAGATCCCAAGTGCGAAAAGCAACGCTAATCATATTCCCTTTCTCGATATAGCGTAAAAATTGTAATTTTGTCATATCATTTAGGGTGAGATGAGGCATTCGCCACTGTATCCTGCCCAGTTGAACCCTTGATTTGTTAACATTACCACTCTCGGTTATCAGTGCAATATCATCGCGCGCACGTGTTAGCACAAGTTCATGTCGAGCATTTACTACCACACGCTTGTAGTCTTCGCAAAATCCCAGCAGCATTCGCAGCGGCACGCTGAAGCTAAAGTTGTTTTTATTCAATGTCAAAATCATAGCCATTTAGACTCCAACCAGCATTCCTCAGAGCAGCACTCTCCTCGCTGGTCAACGTCGCCAAATTCTTGATACTAGTAGTTACACCTACATTCTTACATCGGTCAATCTCGATACCGTTCAGCTCGTAACGGATCTCATTGAACATGTATGCAACACAATTGTTGTTTAGCTTGACCGTGACAGGATTATCGTCAGCTTTTGCACCTTCCACCAATTTTCCCTCAATGTAGAGATAACTCTCAGAGGGCAGTGTAACCAGATCCTGCTGCTGTATCGGTATGCGTATCTCATCATTGTTCTCCAGCGATGTATTTGCATACGGATTATACGCATGCATCTCAAATTTAGTTATACGATCGTCAGACATTGGTTTTCCAGTGATATTTAGCGGGTCCATTTCTTATATTTCAACGGTCTTTTCACCGTATATCCCAAAGATTGGAGAAACTTGATATTTTTCAGAGTTAGCCCTGTATTAGACTTCAGAATGCCTGTACTAGTAGTATTGTTGTTGTTGTTGATGGATTTGTCTTCTCCGTAATTATCACTGCTGTCGTTGTAAATTAGCATTTCCTCAGATGTAACCTCACGTTGATTTCCTCGTCACCGAAATGTACAAGATTATCGTATTGGTCCAAGATATTCACAGAGAGATAATCAATGCTCCGTGCAACGACTGGCATGTAAATGACGTTTCTCGGTGTTTCCGAGATCTTATATCCTGGCGGTACATTGGGAAAAAATTCGTGTATGGTATGCCTAGGCTTCCCGTTCACATATGCACCGGTGGTGACACTGCACGTAATTCGCAGAACATTAACAGGACTGATCTTTATAGTGCTATCTGACTCGACCCAGTGACGGGGCTCGATTATTCTAGTGTTTGAGAATCCCAAGAGTTCTGCAATACTGTTGGGACCCTTGCTGAAATTCACACGATACATGCATCGAATCATACTCCTTAGTGTATTCCGATTTGCATGTATCTCGAGAACATCGTTTAGGTCAGTATTCACTAAATTCTCATTTTCTGCAATTTTCTCTTGCAGGTACTTGCTTATTGCATTCAATTCGTAGCACCCAACTGGTATAGTGATCACCTTATCATCATCGCCATAGTAAAACTTGTTATTTTTCTGATTTACATTGGGAATTGAGTTCCATGCCTGAAAATCTACAAGACCGAGCTCGTATGGACCATCGTAGAGATTGATTGGCGGGAAAAAGTCGACATTCAGCACAGACGTTCCACGACCACTTAATGTAAATGTACGTGACATTATTACCGAGAGTTATCGTGAAGAAATCTGACGCACAACTGACCACAAATGCTGGTATCATAGCTCTGATAAGCATTGTAATTATAGTAGATTCTAATATTTGGCGGGGGAAATAATCAAACAATTCGGTGGGTGGTCTTAAATCACCAAATGAGTCAAAGTAAAGTACTCTATTTCCACGTTTAACGTATGCCACCCAATGAGTGCCCGGTCCACTCCAATCGTCCAGATTTATGATTGCACATTCATCGGGATGTGGACCATCGGGAGGTAGTGCATTACGCATAAAAACACCACGAAAGCCTCGAATATTTTTACAGACTTTAGCTAGCTGAATGTTGGTGGTAGGACCATCGGATGGTAATTTAACAATTATTTTTTTTTAACTTCTTTCTTCTTCTTCGACTTCTTGGTCACACCCCCTTACCATGCTTGTAAGGCGCTAGATAAAGCCCACGACCTCGTGCTAGTTCTATCGCACGATTGTGACGCTGCATTTCCTCCAGCTGTTTTCGTGCTGCCTTGGCATCATTCACGGCCTTTGCGATACCTGATGCTCCACCGGCCAATGCACCAAACGCACCGAGCAATGGTAGCAGTGGTAAAATCCCACCCTTTTTCATCATTTTCCTCTTCTTCTTACGCTTCGTAGTATCCTGATTAGGTATTCTTTTCCTAGCACAGAGGCCCATGCCAAGTTTCCTCTTTGCACTCATGGCGGTCCAAACAGCTGTTGCGTTTGCTCTCTCACCCAAGGTTGCGTCTCCAGCAGTGATACGCTCACGTGCACTATCAGCGAGAATCTTGTCGGCTCTATGTCGCTCCGGCAGTTCTTTGCTACGTGAATAGGCTATATCGTGTTCCCTGCAAGCAGCGTTTCCCAAATTGTTTATTCCACGTTCACCTCGTTTCAATCGTTCTTGCAATCGTGTCCCCGGTCCACAAAACTGATAGCCCGGTAGGTGTAGTTCGACTGGTAGTTTGTTGAGCAACCGGTTAAACAGACCCACTTCCCAACTTTTTCCTAGACATTTGATTGCTCCTTTTTGCAGAGTTGACAGTTTCTCCTCATAGGAGCCGGACCATCAATCTGTGTGTACAGTAGAGGTAGATGCTTTATACAACGACGACAGGCTTGCACGTCACAATCAGACTGAATATGCGGGGCTAATTTTTCCCAAATGTGTTCTATTGCCTCGGGAAAAAACTTTAGCAGTACTGTACGGGGGGTAGATTGAATTTCCTCGACACTAAGATTATAAATATCAGTTGAAACGTCTTTCATCGTAGCTGTCTACAGAGATAATGAGCTCTTTTGGGCGAGAGAGTCGGTATAAATACCAATCGCATAGTTTCAGATCAGTCAGTTGCAGGTGGTAGATTGATAAAATGCGATTCGTGAAACATTATCCACGTATTCAGGTGACGAGCGTTGATAGGCTGACGAAGCCTATGGCGAAACGACATGGAAAACTCTTACCATGCACAATACGTGGTATCGTTTGCGGCCCGTCAAATTTCGGCAAGACAAATGTACTGCTCAATCTGATTGAGAGTCCAAACGGTCTACGGTTCTCCAACGTCTACGTCTACTCAAAGTCGTTGCATCAGCCAAAATATCAGTATCTCCAACAGCTCTTGAGTAAAATTCCGGAAATTGGTTTTTACGCGTTCGCCAACAATAGTGATGTGATTGCGGTAAACGAGGCTTTGCCGGACTCTGTCTTTATATTTGACGATGTCGCGTCCGACAAGCAGAACAATATCCGCGATTACTTCTCCATGGGTCGACACTCAAAGATTGACAGTTTTTACCTGTGTCAGACGTATGCCAAGTTTCCCAAACATCTCATTCGAGATAATACTAATTTCATGATAATATTCCGCCAAGACGGTACCAATCTGCGACACATTTACAACGATCATGTGAATACAGACATGACATTTGACCAATTCACCAAATTATGCTCACACTGTTGGCATGAAAACTATGGATTCTTGGTGGTGGACAAGGACAGTCCTCTTCAAGATGGACGATATCGAAAGGGTTTTAATGAGTTTGCATTGCTCTAATTAAATCAGTCTGATTAGATCAGTTCAACGGATCTGTCCTATAGCCTGTTTAGTTGATCAGTTTAACTGATTGGTTCAACTGACCTGTTCAACCAGTTCAACTGACCTGTTTATCGGTTCAACTGACCTGGGTTTATCGGTTCAACAGACCTGTTCAACCAGTTCAACTGACCTGTTCATCGGTTCAACTGGGCCTGTTTATCGGTTCAACTGACCTGTTCATCGGTTCAACAGACCTGTTCAACCAGTTCAACTGACCTGTTCATCGGTTCAACTGACCTGTTTATCGGTTCAAAATGACCTGTTCATCGGTTCAACAGACCTGTTCAACCAGTTCAACAGACCTGTTTAACCAGTTCAACTGACCTGTTCATCGGTTCAACTGACCTATTTATCGGTTCAACTGACCTGTTCATCGGTTCAACAGACCTGTTCAACCAGTTCAACTGACCTGTTCATCGGTTCAACTGACCTGTTTATCGGTTCAACTGACCTGTTCATCGGTTCAACTGACCTGTTCATCGGTTCAACTGACCCGTTTATCGGTTCAACTGACCTGTTCATCAGTTCAACTGACCTGTTTATCGGTTCAACTGACCTGTTCAACCAGTTCAACTGACCTGTTCAACCAGTTCAACTGATCTGTTCAACCAGTTCAACTGACCTGTTTATCGGTTCAACTGACCTGTTCATCGGTTCAACTGGTCGATTCAATCAGTTCAACTGAATGGTTCAAAGATGGATGAGAAGGAGCTTATCAAGAAAATTGCTGAAACCAGTCAGATAATACGGAAGAAGCATCGAGCATTGAAAACTGGTAGACTTGAGAATGAGGAAGCGTTCACCGAAGCTTATCAACCGATAATTGCACCACTAAGGAAATTGGTATCAGTGACGGAACAGACAAAGAATCATGCAAAGAATAGCAGTAAAGAGGTATATGATGATGATGATGATGATGATGATGAGGGGAACGATGAGATTGCAGATGATGATTATACCAATATGTCATATACAGGTATAATTGGTTCAACACCAATTGTAAAACAGTATGATACACTTGGACAAAGATTTGGCAGTAACAATTCGGTAGATCAGTCCAAACGTATGCGTTTGGATTCACGTCTCTCACCGATTGAGAGCGATCATGCATCGTACGCATCATCATCATCAGCAGCAGTAGCAGCTACTGCTGCTGCTGCTGCTACAACACCCTCTGTGCTTGAACAGTCTGTTCGTGAAATGATGCGGAGTCAGCCAGACGCTACAATAAATGCAATGTCCAAGAATCTTGGACCTAATGCGCGAGAATACATGAAATTATTCTTTGCCGACCCGAAAGATGTCATAGATAATGTTTATGGTGTGTATTACAAGGGTGATGATTTAATGCTTGGCAAAACAAGGTTTAAAGTCACTAAAAACGATATGATTATTGTCAATGATAAATCTTTTCCCCGGGACACGGGGTCTGTTTGAACTAATTTTCAAGAAATCACCAAATCTAAATGTCTACACGGATAAAGATTTGAAAAACTATAAGGAAATTCTGGAGATTACAAAAGCACACAGACGTCAAAATTCTGATAAAAATCAAATGATTGGAAATAAAGGTTACAAGTATAAGAAAGTTATAGCACCGCTATTCAGACAAAATTCGAACATACAGAGGAAAAATATATCAGCGACTGCAGTAGCAACAGCTCTCATGTCCACACCATCTTCCCAACACGAGGGTCATGGTATTTCAATGAAATTGGTTAATAGTAAACCTATCGAGTATGTACACTGGGATGATCCAAATGAACTGGTTGCTCGTCTCAGACTCTTGATTGCATCTCAATCGGCCGGTCACACTGGTCATGAAAATGAAATTTTATCGATCGTCGAGGAACTTCGCGAAGCCGATTTGATTCTATAAAAATATCGACAATTTGGGAAACGGTATCAGTTTAGCATGACTCATTGCGGTAGTAAGACAATAAGACTAGAATGAAAAATAAAGTTTGGTTTAGAATCACGAAGAAGAAGGGGGCGGATTGGATTTCTGTACTCTGCCAGCTCTTGCAGCAACTCGTGCTCTGTTTCACTAGCAAAAAAGGAGAAGAAGAAGCCGAGGAATGAGTAAGGAAAAGAGACAGCTGGTCGAAAAAACTGCATAAGCCTGCACGGCGAAATTTCCCCCGAAGACGGGTAATCGTACGTGGTTACGATGATCTGTGGCAGGCAGATTTGGTTGATATGCGCAACTACAAAGACTCTGGCTACCAATACATATTGACATGTATCGATGCATTCTCAAAGTATGCTTGGGCTGCTGCACTAAAGACTAAGAATGCCGAGGACGTTAGTGCAGCGTTTGCTAAAATTCTGCAAAAGAGTGGAGGAGGAAGATGTCCGAGAAATCTGCAGACAGATGACGGCAAAGAGTTCTACAATGCCACATTCCGAAATCTCGTGAAAAAACATGCAATTAATCACTATTCGACATACAGCCCAATGAAGGCGTCGATCGTCGAACGTTGGAATCGAACGCTAAAGGCTGAAATGTGGAAGCAGTTTAGTTTAAATGGAAATTACAAGTGGTGTGCGATACTGCAAGATCTCGTCTCGGCTTACAACAAGAAACGCCCCTCGCACTATCCAGATGCGGCCTGTAGATGTGAGGCCTGATACTCTGATTGCAGAATTTAATGTGTCGAAAATTAGAAAAAAGCCGGCCAAATTCAAGATTGGAGATTTCGTGAGAATAAGTAAATTTAAGAGAGTTTTTGCCAAGGGATACACACCAAACTGGACAACTGAAGTCTTTGCAATTACCAAAGTTTGTTATACCACACCCGTCACCTATCTTCTGCAAGACTATCGTGGCAAAGACATTAAAGGCGGTTTTTTACGAGTATGAATTGCAAAAGACAAAAGTTCCCGATACATATCTGGTGGAGCGGGTACTGCGCAAAAAGGATAATAAGATTTATGTAAAATGGTTGGGAATGGATTCATCGTGTAACTCTTGGATTAATAAAAATGACATTGTATAAGATTTCCAATAAATAATAAATAATAAATCAGTCTTTTATTCCCCCAATCGTGTCTTACAATATTCATTTTGCATTATAAATACATTCCTCATTGCACATACTTTCCTCGCACAATGCCCTGCACAGTGGTGAAATTTATCATTATTCACATAGTCCTTCAGACGAAATTTAAACATTTGATCGTCAAATTCTCTAATGTTCAACGTCGGGTAAAAATCTCTGAGCCATGTAATCTTCTCCAGTCCCTTTACGTATACGGTGATGGTCTTCACATCATCCTCATCCTGGAGAATCATTCGGATTATATCATTCATCAGCTGACTGCACTGTTTGTATGGTGTATAACCATCAGTCCAGCAAAATCCATGATGATTGTTGCGCAGCCAAGTTGCCCGTTTTATTTCCTCATTGGTCAGCCAATTGTAGGGAAAAAGGGGTCCCCGAAGACTAAATGTTGTAGTCTCTTTCCGTAGAGGGCGGCAAACTCTTTCACGATGAATCTCTTATTGTCCAGAGTAAATCCCTGCACATCGATAAAAATCACTTTGGTGCACTCCATGACAACTATTGACCTCTGACTAAATTTAAAGGGTCCGTGCACCAGCCACCTTTATACATTCGAAAACGCTTACATTGCAACTACTTAAATCTATAGTAAATACTAATAAACTATACTAAACTTATTTTATAGTGCACCCACGGAAGAGTCGAGTATGAATCATCATCATCTTTGAGGAGGTAACGTTTGTCGTCATGCGGACTAAGAGCAATTTTTCTCTGTGAAACGGAATAGACTTTGTGCAATTTGGATCTTATATTATTCTGAACTCTAATTTTCTCCGTTGAATTCTGTAAACATTCAACATAATCTTCGAAAGTTATCTCCTTTGCAATCACATAATTTTTCACTCCTTTAGCCTTTTTTACAATTTCAGCAGACCCATTTACCTTCAGAGAATACATTTTCGATCTTAGTCCCACAAATTCACTCATAATTTTCCCGTTGTTCTCATCTTTCATGAGACCGGGGGTTTTCTTATTTAAGAGCGGGATATTGTAGATGTTGTCAGGTGGAAAAGTCACTTGTATCAAATTTGTGAATATCCCGCCTCATGATTTGATAAACGTCCTCACAGATAATGTCATAAATCAAACTATCCGTATCAGTATAAAGAACCTTACAACTAGACCCGAACGAACTATCAATGTTAATCACTGCCTTCTTCTTCTGAATGTAGTCGGGTAAACTTATACATGCACCGGATCGCAGAGGATTATACTTGTTCACGTTTAACTGTAAATGTATAATCTGTGTCAATTTCCACCCACTGTCACGCTCCTGGAATTCTTCCAGCTCCCTCAGCAGCGGTTCCTTCACATGCTCACGATACCACCCACTCGAATTGTCTGTGGTGAAGAGCGACAAATTCTTGGTGGCAAAAGTCTTCACTTCGCTCTTCTCACCACTTTCAAAGTTTGCGCAAAAAACACAGTTCACTTTCACAGATGTAAACTTTTGCAGCGCGTGAGAAAGTTTATCAGCAACTATCTCTTCAGATTCCTGAAGGAATAGCTTCGGGTCCATATAATTAAAATTAACAACCATCCCACTAAACAAACGTGATTTGAAGGATGACTCCAAATCTTCCCACTGTAGGTGAGATGGTTGTTGTGATGTACCAGCACCAAACTTGGAGAGTCTTGCTCTCTGCGCCCGTAGGAGCATACACTTTAGACGTGCAATTTCAGCAAATTTTTTCTGCCTCAGTCCGACAGATGTATTATTATCAATACTTTGATTGATTGAATCAATATAATTTACACATTGAATCTTCCAATGCTTAAACTCTATGGGAGTTTTAATTAATCTTAAAGATTTAATTAGCGTAGCCTCCATTTTTCCAAGTAAACCAATGTGTCTACTGTAGTATAATTTTAAGCCAAGTATACCTATCTGTGATTCAATTCCTACTGAAGTACAATAAAAATCTACAGCCACTAAATATTATCTTAGGTGCAAGATTTCATTGATGATGATGATGAAATTTGCAGTCAAAATGCATCGATAGAAAAATGTAATTGGACAAAAAAAGAGAGGAGTCTAAGTCTTAAATCTAATTGGATCCCAGGTGAGATGTGTCACCAGTCTCATATAAAATGCTTAAATCTTATTGGGCGGGCTAGGTGAGACGGACACATGTCTGCTGTCTCCATGATGCATTTTTGGGCGGAGGTTTGGCCACACGTGCCACGATGATCGGGTCATCGTACAGCCTCCTTCGCACAATTAGAGAAAGAGCTAATATCGCTTGGGTGGGGGTTTTGGCACGTGCCGTTAGCGACAACTGCGCGTTATCATTGATACACGTCAGACAGAGATGCAATGAAATATTAAATGTATTAGAAAGAGACTCACCTTCTTCCAGGTTACTGCCCCAACTGCATCTGATACTTGTCCCCCTTCGTCCCACCTCCATGTTTTCAAGGTTCATCTTCTTCTTGCAGGAATTTGATGATCTACACTACCCCCCACTCCATTAGATTGCACATGTGTGGGTAATTTCATACCCCTCCGCACACCCCT
This sequence comes from Sclerodermus sp. 'alternatusi', assembly GCA_037305995.1. Classification (NCBI taxonomy): domain Eukaryota; kingdom Metazoa; phylum Arthropoda; class Insecta; order Hymenoptera; family Bethylidae; genus Sclerodermus; species Sclerodermus sp. 'alternatusi'. The sequence goes on from JBBEEM010000046.1 coordinate 18,550, forward strand.
CACCACCATGTTCACTTGTATGTGTGTGTCCGTGTAAGATTTTGCTCTCACAACTACATGAATTTACATGGCTCGCACTCTTGCACTATTAGCAATTTTGGAGAATTTGAAGGTCAATTAATGCGTCAATCGCATAGGTGGGGGGTAGATCGGAATGTGCTGACATTGCAAAAAAAGTGCTGACTAATTGGACTTTGTACCCTCCCCGATCACCCGCACCTCACCCCCTCACCTACAAGTGTGCATGTGTGGTGTGTCCGTGTGTGTCGGTGTGACACTAACACGCGTTGGTCCAGAATCCCCATAGCTACTCTACTGCTTTCGATTCGTCGTTGAAGGAAAGACAAAGAAATTCTTGTGAAAGATCGGCATTTGGCATATTCTCATTGGTCGGAGGGTAATTTAGTTTGGCCCAATCGTACAAGCCAATCCCCCTCTACGCCATCTATCGGGATCTTTCGATCCCTATCCGGGAGAGCTCACATATAATGCCCCACTCTCTGACGGAACTTCCTTCTTGCGTTGACTCTCATCACGTGCAGAACGTACAGTTTGTGTCTCTGTTTAAACAAGTCACTTAAGTATCGTACTCTGCGAGTGTTTGTCAAAGCAAGTTTGGTGATCTTACTCTTACTGTGTTTCACAGTGATCTTAAGCACAGTATTATTGATTTGATTATCAGCCGAAGAATTATCAAATATCATGGGTTTGGAAGATTGTGATTCAAGCGATGTGCGTGGCAGCGGTTTAAGCACCAGGAGTAATAGGAGAATACCTCGTAGACTCCTTGGTATTGTACCGTGTCGCCTGCACAGTCCTGAAGGATGGGCACGTCATGAGATTGACTGTGGTGCAAGTTGCTCGCCCGATCAGACACAGGTCGGATTACAATCTGCAAAAACGTGCGCTCTTGGTTCTGAATGCTCGACAGTGGAGTCGCAGAGTCTCGTTCAGTCTACGATCGAATATTCACCACGATCAGTAAGAGACGTAAGAAAATCCTTGGTCCTCGGTAGCTTATCATCGGGCTATGCCAGTTTGAATGATGGTTTCGACGATATCATCGATATGGAAATCTGCGATGAGACGACCGAACAGCCAGACGAGATTTCAAATCTTGTGTCTGGTAGCATGATCTCCATGGATAAATCTATGGAACCCGATGTAGCAATGAGACCAGATTCTTACATATTGAGAGCGACTGATTCCACAAAAATGCCACTTATGCATGGCAGCGAGACAGAACCAGCAGAGGCACGTGCCCGTGTCATGTCGGCGATTAATCGGAGTACAACTGAATCTGATTTAATCGGCGATTTCAGTAGACCTTGCATTTTGCCTATGGTCAATGGAAATCATCAGGATCTCAAGTCAATTTCTGGTGATACAATGGCTGCTCTCATCAAGGGTGAGTTCAGCGATACTGTTGGCTCTTTCAAGATAGTGGACTGCCGCTATCCATACGAATATGACGGTGGTCACATAAATGGGGCTATCAATCTCTATAATCAGGAATTGATTATCCAAAATCTTCTTGATCCATTGAAGCATATGCCGAAGATCGAGTCCGATACAAATAAACGTTCTGTCTTGATCTTGCATTGCGAATTTTCATTGGAACGAGGACCAACTCTCTCACGTTTGCTAAGAAGCTTGGATCGTCAGCGCAACCAGGATCATTATCCAGCCTTGCATTATCCTGAGATGTATCTCTTGCATGGTGGATACGAGCAATTTTACAAATATTACAGAAATCTGTGCTCACCCCAAGGCTACACGCCTATGAGGGATCTCAACCATGCGGCCGATCTCAAGCACTTTCGTGGCAGAAGTAAGAGGAATTGGCAAGGAGATGGATCTAAAGCAAATCGTGTGTCTGCAAGGACAAAGATCAAGCGCTTAGCTCTTTAAGAATTTTATTGCAATACTCGACGTACATCATGCGTATTGTATTATGTAAAATATTTATTATAATCTATAATAAACTGTTTTAAAGCAAAAATGTCAACACTCTTTTTTGTTTCCCTAAAATTAGAAAAGGTATTTCAGGATCTTTCATCGTAGATAATCATTTCAAGTATTCATTCTACCGATTCTGCTAACGTTATAATTCCTTATTAAAAACAAGAATAAATTTTGGTTTTGCAAATGTTTAACTTTTAGTTAAGCACACAGATAAAAATGTTTTTTTCTTATTTTTTACTATTATATATATATATATATACAGCCAAACGATTGATCATGGAAATTTGTTCGATTACTTTCGCTACAATTCCACGCGTTACTATTCGCCACGTTGTTTTGCATGCGTCACCATTATCGACACGTAACACTCCGACACGCGACAACTGGACAAGTTGTATATTGCAATGTTCCATTGGGCGCTGTATAGCATCTTGGCTATAGGAAGCTCTTCAATACATGTAAAAGCGGCCATAATGTGGTATCCAATTGAACAACAGTGCGATATTGTACGTGTCGAAAAGTAAAAGCCCGTCGAATAATTACCATCGGAAATAGAAATGCAATACTTTCGCGATGCGCGACATATTGAAATAATGAAACAATTCCGCAAACGATAATACTGATTGATAGGATCTACGTAGAACAAAGGAAGAAGTGTTAAATCCAATCTCTAATAATGACAGATATTAGAGTTTAATTGTGCAATGTACTGAGAGCAAAAATTTTAATTCAATTGGTACAAAAACATGCTTTCTCTCAAGACAATTTTTAATTTGTTACTCCAATTCCATTGTTGATTGAATTTTTGTATTAGCTACAAAATGAAGAAGAGACATTCGCTGATACTCGATGATCAAAGTACCATTGGCTAGACAGAGACAGTCAATTGATGGAAGTGAGATATCGCCGATATATCTCGCCTCAACAATCTACTTGTCTCTGTCTAACTAATAGTGCCTTTATCATTGAATAGCTAGAGAGTAAAGCATCGGATTATGAATTGGTTAAAATATAAAAATCATCTTTGAAACGGTCCTTCTGCCACCCCTTAATATCTGTGGGACCCATAATTGTTGCATCCTGCATATTCAATTTAAATTTAAATTTTATATTCTACAGTATTTACATTGTAATCTTATTTTACTGAAATGATTAATATTAATAATAATTAGTAATATCAATAAATTTAATTGTTATTATATTTATTATTATTGATAGAATGTTAATAAAATAATTATGTATTACAAATATTCATATTAATTATATATGTATCAGGAGACTCGGTTGAGTCTCGCGCCAAGTAGTATAACCTGACAGTGACATCATGTGCTACTGTACGCGAGACACCGAGTATACTTTTCCCGAAACATCAAAAATTTGAAGTTGATTTTTTAAAGAAGTTTTAACGCAAAAACACGTTTTAAGACCTTCTGAAGCTAAATAGCGACAACAACAAACAAAAATAAATTTTTCGCTTAAATGCACCAAAATGCATAAAAAGTGCATCTACATAAATGTCATAATTTTTCAATTTTTGAAGAGTGCATGTTCAGTTCCGTCGTCTTCGTCGTCGTCATCGTCGTCGTCGTCGTTGTCGTTGTCGTCGTTGTCGTCTTCATCTCCATCTTTTTCGCCCCGCTAGAAACCGTGCCTTTAGTAACGTCACAGCGTGACGTCATTTACGCTGATATACGGAAATGCCCTGTTTTCCACCTAAGTTGCCCATTTAGCTTTGAAATTACATAAATTTTTACGGAAAATATTTTTTTTCCTTAATTATTATATTATTTTAATAAATAAACAAAATATTATTAAAAATATTAATAATGATTAATGAATTATATATTTATATTATCACATTTAATTATAAATTAACTATTATAAATTGAGAGTAATTGTAATAATAAATGAATAATATTTGTTAACTATATATTATATTTTATATTATTTTCCACTTTTCGCCACCCTTGAAAATCTGCAATTAGTGACATCAGAGTATGACGTCATAGGGCATGAAGTAGCGAAATACGTGTTCCGAACTTAAATAGATGGAAATAATTTGCAAAAGATATAAATTTTAGCTTTTCCTATCACTTGAAAACTTTTTATTAATGACGTCACAACATGACGTCATAGAGCTTGATATAAAGAAATACGAGATAAGAACTTAAATAGTTGTAGATACTATTAAAAAATATTATAAATTTTCAACGCTAACTTACAAAAATTAGTGAAATCCCCCTAAAAAACATCCCGATGTAAAAAAATACGCCAAGTAGTTATCCCCTTCTAAAAACCCCCTTATTCAAAAAACTCCTTTATGTGCAAAAATATATATATATTATTTATACACTTATATATTTAATGAATGAATACTCTTAATATAAATAAAAGGTATAACAATAAAAAAAATTAATTACATTTTAATACAAAAAAAATATATTTATTTAAAAATTGTAGTTACTACAAACAAAAAAGACTTTATTTTGCTTATTCTGTTAAAAAGTATTGAAATCATACATAGAATAAAGCCAAGTATGTAATCTCTTTATTATTATATTTATTCTCAGCTATAACACGCGAATTAGAGTCTTCCCGCGGCTGGGTGAAACCCAGAAAAAAACAGATCGCGGTATAAAATAATTTCTCCGACCGACTCGGAGAGGTGTGAGACCGCCGGGTGGGATTCTTTAGGGAACGCGGATGACCTGGAAATACTAATACGCAAGAACGACTGTAAACAATAATTTATTACAATAATGCGGCCGATTCCGCTCGCAAATCTACAATCTATGTACACTTTCCCTAATCGAATCGGGAGCGCCCGCTCGCTCGTCGCACGCGTTCTTGCTAGCCGGTACACTCGCGAATCCGCAAGGAAACGGGAATTCTCTGTCCGCTGACAGAGATCACCCGGTCCTTCAGGAGGAGACTGTCCAACCCAAAGGCCGGATACCCCGATATACCGGTGCGCCCTGGAACAGTCCCTAAGACGTTCCGGCGCAGCAAGGTGGCTAACCTACGCGGGTAAAATACGCGGATCTTTACAAATACGCTACGCAGAAGGGTCGGATACGCAAGGTGCAGTCCACTCACTCGACACGCTAGTCCTTAAGGTGGATCCTCCGGCCTTCCTTCTCGCCCTGCAGCCTCCTACGGATGGATCCCTCCTGTCCTCCTTTTCCGCTACGGAGTCGCTGATGTCCCCCAGAAAGCGCTGAGTGTTCGCAGCACGCACCACGCACCACTTACCCACGCACGCAATTCCACACAATAATTACAATTTACAAAACGCTCTAAAACTCGAGATCCGGTATTCGCCGATGTCAACTATTCGCAGTCTGACATTGAAGTGAGGGAAAGTCGTTGAACTGTCGGATTGACAGTTCAAGTCCTCCCTCACCCACAAAAAATATCATTTTGAACGTTGTTGTGGCCGAGGAAATCGGTTCAGCCCTGTATTGAACGCCGCGCTAATGAGCGAGACAGAGACAGCCTCTGCTACACTCGGCCGTCGGATAGCGCACGGCTCGACATGCGCTATCTCACTCCGACTCACCGAGGCCGCCAGCTGATCCAGACAATCAGCTCAACGTCTCGGCGCCGAGGGTGCTCAACCTGTTCTCGGTCCCCCGCTTGGGACCAAGAATCGATCGGAGATAATGTAACGATTTTTACATCGTTACACATCCCCCCCCTAGCTTCAAACCAGGGGTTTGACCGAAGAGTCCTTTCCCTGAAAGCACTCCCAGGCCAGCCACTAGCCACTTCCTCAACCACCGGTGGGGTATGCGAAACTATGCCAAAAAAAAATAAAAAAACGGTTCCTATTTACAGTCCCTTTTATTCGCCGAATACAAAAAACTTAATACTACCCACCACCAACTAATCTACCCCGGGTAGACCCTCCTAGAGGTCTATTAACAGGAGGCGGTCCATCGCCTCGACCTCCTCTGCCAGCGATCCGGGGGCCCCCACGGGCTCCGCCACCGGAACGCTGGCCCTCGCAGCCGCTCTCGCAACGGCGCGCGCCCGCACTCTGGCGGCCCTGCTTCGGCCCTGACCGCCCCTCTTTCCCCGCTTCCGCCGCGGCACTTCCGCCAACGGGGCCTTGACGGCCGCGGGTTTGGCCTTCGCGGCCTTGTCATTCGCCTGGTGGGCCTTCTCCCCCGCCCCCCCAGGCCTGGCCTGCTCCCCAGCTCGGGTGGCCTCCGTCTTCTTCACCCGTCGGGGTTGTCCCGGGTGCTGGCGGCTGGTCCCCGCTCGTCCGGCCATCGCCGTCGCCCAGGCCCTCGTCATCTCCGCCATTTGTTGGCGAAGCTGCTCCCGCTCCGCGCGGTCCTGCTCCCGCTGCCTATGCTCCTCCTGCAGGCGCCACAGCTCCCAGCTTCGTCGCCGCTCGGCCTCCCCGGGGTCCTCCACACAGCCCTGGGTCCACGGGCGGCAGATGTCCCGACTTTCCGGGCCCGGGACTCTCCCTTGCTCGCCTAGAGGGATATAGACCCAGAGGCCATTGCCCTCTGGGACCACTCCCTGCCGATGGCGCCCTTGGTGATCCATTCTAATAAAAAAATAAAAAAGAATATTCCCTTACTTCTACCGATCGCATACCCCTTTTGGTTCGCACGCTTGGAGACCCTATGACTTGCGTGGGCGTAAACGCGTTGCCCACGTTGAAGAGGTTGGCGACGCCGGTCGCGCAGCCTCCCCATCCTTCCCCTTCGCTCCGGTTCCGGGGTCCGCACGCACCGCATCTATATTCCCCGGATTTCCGTCAGGGTGGGTCTCCGTATCATCGATCTCCTCCAGAGATGCGATGAAGGGTTTCAAGTCCGAAACGTGGACTTTCGGATTGGTGCGTCCATGAGTCTCCCCTAACTCATAGACGACCGGCGATAAGCGCTTCGCTATCGGGTACGGTCCGTCGTACACCGGCGCTAATTTCGCGGCGAAATAGTTGGCGGCCGACGACAACACGTGATTTCGTCGCCAAACTAAGTCTCCTACCCGAAATACGACATCGCGACGCCCTTTATTGTAGTAGCGAGCCTGTCTGGCGCTCGCCACCTCCACCGCGTCTTGGACGATGTCGTAAAGAAGCGGCATGCGCTTCATGCGGGATATCCAATTTGCGGGGTTCTGCCTCTCGATCCCCTTCGGCCCTTCGATTTTCTTCCGCATCTCCGCCGCGATCGCCGGTTCCCTTCCGTAATTCAAAAATGCCGGCGACACGCCCGTCGAAGCCTGCTTCGCGGTATTAATCGCGAACCTGAATTCGGGCAAATGGTTATCCCAATTGCGATGATCTCCTCCCACGTACATGGAGATCATCGTCTTTACTACGCGATTAACCCTTTCGACCGGATTCGCCTGTGCATGATACGGCGGGATGGTCACCTGCCGTATGTGCAACTCACTAAGGAAGTTCGTCACTTCCTTGTTGGCGAATTCTGTGCCATTGTCGCTCAGGAAAATTTCTGGTGACCCCCAACGGTAAATCACCAGTTCCTGGAACGCTTGCAACATCTTTTTAGCAGTCGCCTTTTTCAGCGCTTGTAGCTCGACCATTTTCGTGAAATTGTCGACGAAAACTACAATATAGCGCGATTGCGCCCTGCTTGGTGGAAACGGACCCATCATGTCCGCGGCCACCACGGTCCACGGTCGCTCGACTATCCGGCTTCCCATTAAGCCGGATGGTGCGCTCTGAGAGACCTTGTGTTGCTGACACTTCCTACAAGATCGGACGAAGCTGGCAACGTCCTGATAAATCCCCGGCCAATAGTATTCGCGGCATACCCGGTGGTATGTTTTCTGAATACCCGCGTGTCCGCAGGAGGCCGGTACGTGCGCTTCTCCGATCGCTACTTTCCTCCCCCCTCTTGGAATTACCAATTTCCAACGCTCGGCCGTTGGATCCAATACCTCGTATTCTGCTTCGGGACGATGACAATAGATGAGGCCATTTCTGACCTCCCAGTCCGGGTACGCGTGCGGGGCGCGACCGATTCGCTCGATCCTCTTCGCGTACCACTCGTCCTTCGCGAATTCCGTCGCGCTGATTTTAATTCCCGACTTCGGCGCGCTCTCGTCCACTCCACACACCCCCTCGGTGAGGTCACCACCTGGAATTGCGCGAGACAGTGCATCTGGGACCTGATGCATCGCTCCTTTTCGATGTACAACAGTGAAGTTGTACTGTTGCAACTCCAGGGCCCATCGACTCAACCGACTCGACGGGTCTTTTAGATTACGCAGCCATTGAAGACTGCTGTGATCCGTGATGACCATAAACTCATAACCCTCTATGTAGGGCCTGAGCTTTTTTATGGCCCAAATCACCGCGAGGCATTCCTTCTCGGTGGTGGAGTAGTTCCGTTCATGACGGTTCAGAACTCGATTTATATAACAAATCGGATGTTCCTCCCCGTCAATCTCCTGCGAGAGCACTGCCCCGATCGCGTAGTTGCTCGCATCTGTTTGCACGTGAAACTGGCGCGTAAAATCCGGACGCGCCAGCACCGGCGCGGAGCAGAGCGCAGTTTTCAGCTTGTCGAAAGCCTTCTGCTGCTCGTCGCTCCACTGCCACCGCTCGTCTTTCCGCATGAGTTTGACGAGCGGGATCTTTTCCCGTGCGAACTCCGGCAGAAATCGCGAGTACCAGCCCACCATTCCCAGGAAACTCCTAAGAGTTTTCAGGTCTGTGGGGGGCGGATACTTTAACACCGGGGCTACCTTTTCGGGATCTGGTGCCAGCCCGTGCTGATTCACCAGGTATCCCAAAAATTTCACCTCGGGACGGCAAAACTTGCTCTTCTCGCGGTTGATCTCCAACCCCGCGGCCTGAAGAGTGTCGAGGATCCTTCCTAGCCATTCTAGGTGTTCCTCGAACGTCTCCGTCACGATTATGATATCGTCCAGGTAAACGAACGCGTATGGATCAAACTCCGGCGGTATCAGCTTGTCCATTAATCGTTGGAACGTCGCGGGGGCGTTGGTCAGTCCGTACGGCATGCGCCGATACTGATACAAGCCCTTACCTGGAACGATGAACGCCGTAACCTCCTTGCTGTCCTCCGCCATGGGTATCTGATGATACGCCTGGCTCAGATCCAGCGTGGAGATGTAGCTCGCGTGTCGCAATTTATCGAGGATGCTATCGATGTGCGGCAACGGATACGCGTCCTTCTTGGTGACCTCATTGACCATTCGGTAGTCGATGCAGGTCCGCCTCGTCCCGTTTGCTTTCGGCGGGAATAGGGGACAGCTGGTCCACGCGCTAGTCGACGGCTCGATTATTCCCTCCGATAATAATCGATCGACCTCCTTTTTCGCGATATCGAGAATCGCGGGAGAATAGCGTCGCATCCCTTGCCGAATGGGCGGATGCCCTTGGACATCAATGTGATGCTCGACCAAGGTCGTCATCGCCAACGGCCCCGTTCGCTCCTTCAGCCGTCCCTCCAGAAAACGTTGTAACGCGATTTGCTGAGTCTCCGACATCTCAGCAATCGCGTAGCATACGAAATAGGTCTCTGCGCCGGTGATCGCCGCGACTGAATCCGTGGCTTCGAGACATTGCCGTTTTCTCGTCCGCCAATGCCCCGACCACGTATCGAGCTGCACCCCGAAGGTTCTCAAAAAGTCCATTCCGAGGATGCACTCATAATCCAGTACACGCACCACGCGAAACCTCACCCGTCGCGCTATCCCGTGCAGTTCCAGCGTGAGGGTGACCACGCCTAACACCGGAGTCAGACGTCCCTCAGCCGTCTGCATCCACTGATTCCTAACGGGTACCATCTCCGCTTCGACCCCGGCGAACGCCTTAGGGCCCAGGTAAGAGCGCCTGGCCCCAATGTCCAGCAACGCTCGCAACCTGGTGCCCATAAGATCCAGGTTGAGAAAGAATCGGTCTTCCTCACCCGTCGCCGACCGTTCGACCTCCGATTGTTCAGCGCTTTTACGCGCGACACAAATCGTGGTGGCACTCCCTTCAGCGCCACCTTCTCGGTCGCTGAGCGCTCCCGCCCCCTCACGGATCGCGCCCACCCGGTCAATGGTACCCCCTAACTCTTCTACTGGACTCAACAGTCCTAGCATGCCACAGGGAGCACCGTCTCGTCGGTCACCCCGGGCGCAACCGCCTATGTACTCCTCCTCCGATCCGGTATCGGAGAAGTCGTACCCCTCATCTAAGCTATACTCGGACCCGCTGTCCGAGTAATCTGGCGGGTCCTCTGGCGCCTCCCACTCGACGTCGTGGAATTCCGCTGCCGAGGACACCGGCTCCTCTACCTCCCGTTCCCTAATAGGGGCTGTCCTCGAGCTGCCGTCGCTCGCAGCCCCTACTGCCCGTTTCCCAAGGCCGGTGGCATTGCTCCTTGTTCGCCGACCATTGGGGTGGCTGAACGGGTGGGGGCAGGGGGATTCGGCCAATAGGAACTCCCTTGAAGGTTGTTCCTCGGCGCTGCTCCCTGTCGGCCCCCTTCTAATTGTTGTGCGGCCGGGGCCGGATGGGTCCACGGGTTATACGTGGCCTCTCCGATCGCCGGCCGACTCTGACAGCCCGGAAGCTGGTACTCTTCCGGCAATTCGCTGATGTGGCGGCGCGAGGCGCACTCCCGCGCGTAGTGCCCGCGCCCCCCGCAACGCGAACACTGGGCGCAGTCCTTCCCCGATATTTTTGAGGACTCGCCTCGCTGTTGGTTCGGCTGGCGCACCGGCCCGCCCGGTGCCGCCGACGACGCCGAACGCTGTTGGTTTCCTCCGTTATTCCCGAAACCACGCCGTCCAAACCCGTTTACAGCAGCCACCGCATCCGTCAACTGGTCGACGATCCCTTGAAGGTTGCCAGGGTTGCTGACGCTACGCGGCGCCTGCTTGTTCCGTCGTGGCGCGGTCTTCTTCCCCCGGGCCGGGCGCGGACTCCCGCTCTCCGAGCCGCTCGAACCCGATCGCGGCGATCCGGGAGGATGAAGCGCACCTCGTACGCCGCTATTCCCCACTTTCTTTCCCCCCTGGGCATTGGGCCCTTTTCTGCGGTTCGCAACGGGCGAGAGGTTACCCCCTTGCCACGGCGCACCGCCCGCCCCGGTCGGTTCCGATTCCGACCCTAATGCCGCTACCGCCGATTTGCCCTCCTTTCCAGGCTTTTTTGGTACGGCTGCCGTTCCAGTCGTGGAAGAGCTAAGCTCTTTCTCGATTTCAAGGCGCTTCTCCACGTCGCGCCCCCCTTTTACGAGGTCCTCGAACGAGTGGACCTCACTCCGCCTAATACTTTCGCGAAACCGCGGTAGGAGATTCGCATAGGCCAATTCCAGCTGGCTTTTCAGCTCTGGGACGGGAGAGATCTTAAGCAACTTGGTGCGTAATCGCATCAAGTAGCTCCTCACGTTCTCTCCCTCCTCCTGGAAGACCCTCTGCGCCTCTCGCCAGCGGGACTGTTCACTCTCTTCACCCCCGAATTGGTGAAGGAACGATTGTTTAAACTGTGTCCAGTCCTTCCACTGGGATCCCTCTATCCTGAACCATTCTAATGCTTCGCTGGTCAGGACTAGCTCCATCGACCCGTGCAGTGCGCGGAAGGGCAGTCGGGTGCCCCTCATGCACCCCTCCACAGCCCGGCAGAATTCATCTGCGTCGTCCGGAGTTCCCTTGCTGAACCGTACCCGGTACGTCTTCAGCAGATTGGGGATTGGGTCCTTAACGGCCCACCAATCCTCCTCCTCCTCTCGGACGACAGGTCGTCGGGACCCCGCTGGGCCTTCCCCTGTTTGAGGCTCCGCTGCCTCCGAAGGTCCAGCGCTGTAGCGGGTTCGCTGGTCGATCTCGCTGACCTTCTGCACTATCAGGGTGAGCTGCTCGGCGATTCGTCGGAAGGCGTCCTCCGCCATCGTCAATCGCCGATCGAACCCGGCCACTAATTCGCGCATTTGTTCGCGCTCGCGGGCCTGCTCAGACGGTCCCGCCAGTATAATGTTCAGGAGGGACTCCGTTAGTCCCCCCGGCGTCGCTCCCCCCCCGGGCGGCCGCCCCACCCTGCCCAACTCGGGCATCTCCATCTCCGGGCAGTGGCAGTCGACACGCGGCATGGACTCCGGTAGTCCCGCTCGCATTTCCCGTCCGTTCGGGGTCTCGACGATGACGTCCCGGAAGGTTACCGCCTGAGCTCGCGTTTCGCCCTCCAATCTTCGCCCCCCCCGTTGGGCTTGACCGCTGATGAGCAGCTCTGCCCCGCTCGCGACCCTCACCCTGGGTCTTCCCACCTCCCGGTGGGTGGAAGTCCTCCGCGTAGCGGCTTCCAATGCGACCGGTGTCATCGTATGCAGCATCTCGGACATGGCGATAGGATCCTGCCACTGTCCGTATGACTGCGCCGTTCGTAATATGGGAGAGGGCCCCCGCTGCCCCTCCCGAACCGCCGGTGCCTCCAGCAGCTCTTTTCCGCCGATGCTGCCAGGCTTCATGGTGGAATTGACCACCCGCACCCGCGGGGGACTCACGGCTCGAGCCCCCTCTCCGCCCTCATCGAACGCCTCTCCATCGTCCTCCCCCTCCCCCTCGGAGAAATCTTCGTCCAGCAGGTCGGTCGCCAGATATTCTCCCGCGCCTTCCCTTACTGGATTCCCCGGGGGTGGGCCGTCGATCTCGCGAACCCATTTCGCTCCATCCGGCCCGAACGTGGAGATTAAATAATAACGCTCGAGGCGTTTACGCAATATCAGGGCCGTATCCACGACGTCACCCTTTATTCCGACGGATATAGCGCGCTCCATCAGTGCGGTATGATCGAGCTCGGCCAGCTCGGTCTCGAGTCGCTTCCTCTCCTGCTGCCACGCGATCCGAGAGCTCGCGCGTCGCTGGGTCTCAACTGCGCTCGACGCCATCTAGCGGTGCGCAGGAATACTACCAAGCGCTCTACAATTACCGGCGTACCGACGCCGATCAAATTTCCGCACGTTAACGCCCGCTCGGCCGCTGCCGAAATAACCGCCGCCAAGGTCACGTTCCCTAAACACCCAACGGCCCCACGTTGGGCGCCAATTTATAACACGCGAATTAGAGTCTTCCCGCGGCTGGGTGAAACCCAGAAAAAAACAGATCGCGGTATAAAATAATTTCTCCGACCGACTCGGAGAGGTGTGAGACCGCCGGGTGGGATTCTTTAGGGAACGCGGATGACCTGGAAATACTAATACGCAAGAACGACTGTAAACAATAATTTATTACAATAATGCGGCCGATTCCGCTCGCAAATCTACAATCTATGTACACTTTCCCTAATCGAATCGGGAGCGCCCGCTCGCTCGTCGCACGCGTTCTTGCTAGCCGGTACACTCGCGAATCCGCAAGGAAACGGGAATTCTCTGTCCGCTGACAGAGATCACCCGGTCCTTCAGGAGGAGACTGTCCAACCCAAAGGCCGGATACCCCGATATACCGGTGCGCCCTGGAACAGTCCCTAAGACGTTCCGGCGCAGCAAGGTGGCTAACCTACGCGGGTAAAATACGCGGATCTTTACAAATACGCTACGCAGAAGGGTCGGATACGCAAGGTGCAGTCCACTCACTCGACACGCTAGTCCTTAAGGTGGATCCTCCGGCCTTCCTTCTCGCCCTGCAGCCTCCTACGGATGGATCCCTCCTGTCCTCCTTTTCCGCTACGGAGTCGCTGATGTCCCCCAGAAAGCGCTGAGTGTTCGCAGCACGCACCACGCACCACTTACCCACGCACGCAATTCCACACAATAATTACAATTTACAAAACGCTCTAAAACTCGAGATCCGGTATTCGCCGATGTCAACTATTCGCAGTCTGACATTGAAGTGAGGGAAAGTCGTTGAACTGTCGGATTGACAGTTCAAGTCCTCCCTCACCCACAAAAAATATCATTTTGAACGTTGTTGTGGCCGAGGAAATCGGTTCAGCCCTGTATTGAACGCCGCGCTAATGAGCGAGACAGAGACAGCCTCTGCTACACTCGGCCGTCGGATAGCGCACGGCTCGACATGCGCTATCTCACTCCGACTCACCGAGGCCGCCAGCTGATCCAGACAATCAGCTCAACGTCTCGGCGCCGAGGGTGCTCAACCTGTTCTCGGTCCCCCGCTTGGGACCAAGAATCGATCGGAGATAATGTAACGATTTTTACATCGTTACACAGCATATAGTTTCTCAAAAATATGCTGATTTATTTTAAATAAAGTTTATAAACAATATGCACATCAAATATAGTTTATAAACAATATACATAAAATATAGATAGATTATAAACAACAATATGCATAAAAGATATAGACAGTTTTTAAACAATATGCATAAAAGTTTTTTATATATAGTATATAAACAATTTGTTTACAATTTTTTTATACAGAACTTGGCGAGCCTCCATGCTTTTTTAAATAACATTTGACGATTTTACTTCATCAAATCATATCTTATGACACATTGCTCCAAAAGTAACTGTAGGATAGGATGGAATGCATTATCGCCAATGTATTCCATTGGATTGATGAAGTTTCTTGTTTATTAGTTACAATCCGACAGCATTGATGATTACTTGTCGACTTATGTTACAATATTCTTCTCCAATAGCAGTTACGAATTCCTGTCGGATAATTTCTTATCAACTTCTGGGATAGTAGTGACAAAATGGGATAGTAGTGATGACAAAATCCTCTAGATAATCCTCAGATGAACTGTAAAACAAATAATATTAGAAATAATTTATATACTAATTACAAAGTCTTGTCGACTAATTTTCTGTTCTTTTTATGCAGCAGCTACGAATTCATGTTGGCAAATTTTATGTACTAGTCATGAAGCAGCTACGAATTTATGTCAGCAAATTCTCTGTTCTTTCTTGTCCTGTAACAACTACGAATTCCTGCCAACGAATTTTTTTCTATTCTTGTCCTGTAGCTGCTACAAATTCATGTCGGCGAATTCTCTGTTTTTGTCCTGTAGCAACTACGAATTCCTGCCAACGAGTTTCTTCTATTTTTGTCCTGTAGCTGCTATACATTCTTGTCGACGAATTTTCTGTTCTTGTCCTGTAGCAACTATGAATTTCTGTCAACCAGTTCTCTATTCTTGTCCTGTAGCTGCTACAAATTCTTATCGACGAATTCTGTCCTCTTGTACTGTAGCAACTAGGAATTCCTGCCAACGAATATTCTCATCTTTTCATGTAACAAGTATAAATGCATGTCGACGAACTTTCTGATGTTTTTATGTAACAGTTATGAATATATAAGGTTTTCTTATATATTGCAAGGAGTGTGAAATTTTTAATTAACATGATTATTTTGTGTCATTTAAAAAAGCATGGAGGCTCGCCAAGTTCTGTATAAAAAAATTGTAAACAAATTGTTTATATACTATATATAAAAAACTTTTATGCATATTGTTTATAAACTGTCTATATCTTTTATGCATATTGTTGTTTATAATCTATCTATATTTTATGTATATTGTTTATAAACTATATTTGATGTGCATATTGTTTATAAACTTTATTTGAAATAAATCAGCATATTTTTGAGAAACTATATGCTGAGAATAAATATAATAATAAAGAGATTACATACTTGGCTTTATTCTATGTATGATTTCAATACTTTTTAACAGAATAAGCAAAATAAAGTCTTTTTTGTTTGTAGTAACTACAATTTTTATATAAATATATTTTTTTTGTATTAAAATGTAATTAATTTTTTTTATTGTTATACCTTTTATTTATATTAAGAGTATTCATTCATTAAATATATAAGTGTATAAATAATATATATATATTTTTGCACATAAAGGAGTTTTTTGAATAAGGGGGTTTTTGGAAGGGGATAACTACTTGGCGTATTTTTTTTACATTGGGATGTTTTTTAGGGGGGATTTCACTCATTTTTGTAAGTTTAGACAGCATAAAATAAATATTTGGCAACAATATAATAAAGGTATATACATCTAACTTACGTGTAAATTTAAAAATTGATGCATTGTTTAATTAATCCTTGATTATTTATTCACTTTGTAGAAATAATAAGTAAACGTCTTTGGCTCCTCTGGGCCATTGCTTCTTTTGAACAAGAGTATCATTAACTTGAAGCCATGATTTTTTGTTCTTTTCCCTCAAATATGAAGTATAATGTCCTGCCTCTACTGATCCACCATGATGCAAGATAGCACTTTGAACAGTATAATTATTACCTGCAATACGTAGCTTAGTAGTTGGTATTGCTTTGATACTGTTATTCGATATTTTCGATACTACACCGTTTTCGACAGAAAACAAGAGCAATTGTATTATCAAATATTGTCCAGCCCTGGTAATGTCTGTCTTTTCAGTTCGTGTATTCAATCCACAACTGACGCAAGCTTCTTCAATATCATGCCATTTTGCAAAAGCTTGTTCAATAAGTGATTGCAATTCAGTAGATTTTCCCTTCTTATCGCGGGGAAGTGGAACCGAAAGGATAATGTTCCTTTGTTCAGTAATTGTAGTGTAATTGCACGATCTGCAATGAACCGTAAATGTTAATTGATGTTGGAAAATATTTTGAATATCTTCTGAATTTTCCAACAATTTGATTAAAAATTCTGAAGCATCTTGTTGTTGGTGTTGAATAAATATGTCTTCTAAAAATTGTCTAACACCAATAGAACTCAAATGTCTATCAATAATATTATTACCCATATATGCCTCTGTCAAAATTCTCAATTCGTCGTTTTCATTGCGGCGAAGCCACGTTCTTCTGACAATATCGCAATGAAGTAGGCATTGTAAACTTGCATTCGCATAGCACGAAACATTGTCAGTATTAACAAAGCCTTTAATTTTTTCGTAATCGACAACAATATCATTATTAGTATTTTCTTGTTCCAATATTTGTTGATTTGTGGTATGTTTCGGAACTGCCCATACTAAATCTTGAATTTTCTTTATTCCACTGTTTTTCTTCGATTGAACATCAATCACTGTAAGATCTGGTCTGTATTCAACCCTTAAACGATTGTACTCTATTATTGCCGACTTACTAGCTTTTATGGAAACTGGATCAAAATTAATTAAATGTAACCCCTCTGATGAAGTTACTCGTGAAAGTGCAACGTAAACTTGTCCACAGGAAAATATGGAATTTCCCGCGTCGACGACTGCCGACTTTAAAGTCAAACCTTGACTTTTGTGTATGGTAACACCATAACTGAGAGAAAGTGGAAATTGATGACGTACAACATATGATTTTTCCATTATCTCAAATTTCGTCGAAACTCTTTCGATACTGTGCTACGTGCCATTTTCCAGGACAAGTTTTATCTTGTCAATATCATCATTATTCTCATTATTTCCTATGGATCTGGAAATATCAATTATTTTTCCTATTGTTCCATTAACAAGGCCGAGCGTTACATCAATATTACGTCTCAGCATAACTTTTGCACCTACTTTAACAATGATAATTCTATTTAAGCCTGCTGTACGAGAGTTATCTTCTTCGTATTTGTTCAAAAGTTTATTGACTTGTTTCTTAAAATATGGCGGACAATCGACTACGTCACGCGCAATCAAAGGAACCTCTTCATTATCTATTTCCTTCAACATTGCCGCATTAAGTACATCACATAAGTAGCACGTAGGAAACAGACAAATTGTATCGGTGGACAAATTATTTATATAATCACATAATTCGTTCAATCTTGCATTGATATTCGACGAAACGAATTTTATCTTTCTCGATTCCAATAGGCTCGCATCTTCTTTAGTCGTGACACCTAAGCGGATTCTCGACAATAAATTTCGATAACAAATTGACCCATAGATTCGTCACTGCCAGTGAACCTAAACACTTGTCGCGTTTGTCCTTGCGTATTTTTACAAAAGCCGGGTCTTCGTGAACTGGCGGCAATTGCAGCAAATCACTGAATAGAAGAATATGCTTTTTGCCGAACCAGCCATCATCAGTTTCGCTCGTGTCAAATATCTCTGTTAATCGCAAATTGATGTACATGAGCGTTATATTCGAGACCATAGATACCTCGTCAATGACGAATAGAGTCGTATCCTGTAATTCGTCTCGCAGAGTTTTTAGAACTACATCGGACAAAGGTCTATACTTTGGGGTACATCCATGTTCCACCGGCAATTGAAATAGCCTGTGCAACGTCAAACCGTCTATATTGAATGCAGCTATACCAGTTGGTGCAGTAACAGCCGTGTCCTTATTCATAATTTGTGTAGTCCAACAACGTAAAGTCTTAATAAGGAAGCTCTTGCCTGTACCGCCTTCACCACTCACATATAACCGAAGTGGAGTCTTGTGAGAATCATAATTGGTTATAGTATTTGTCACGTGATCGTATATTCTACGTTGATCGACGTTTAATTCAGCAATCATCTGCGTTAAATTCAAATCAGCTATTTTGTTTCCAGCATCTCTGAACTCTTGCATCGCACCTTCCGCCTCAATAGGATTGCATTGTAACAAAGCATCGTTCGAAGTGTTTGTGCATTTGTCATTATCATCGGACTTTCCTTCTTCAACATTCAAATGTTGATTTATTAATTCCTTGACATGTTCAAGGCCTTTGCTAATTTCTTCTATGCGTTCGTGGTACCTTAAACAATCGAGAAGTTCGTCCTTCAATGCTGCAAATGCATCGGCATAGGTATCGTAACCCATCTTCAACTCATTCGTATCTCTCCATGGCTTAAATAACAGCAATATTGTATAGAAATACTTTTCTGGTTGAATGTGCATGTTGTACGTATAATGATTAATCAAGTAACCATTTTGTCGTTTTTTGCACCTTCAGTTTTTACAGTTTTGCACCTTCTGCAGTAAATTCGAGACAACTGTCATTATTCTTAGGTTTAACCCTAACAACATCGTACCACTTTGCATAGTCATACAGATTTAAAGAGTCTAGTTCTGACGGTCTGTTCGGATAATAATTATCTATCAAATTCGGACAGAACAAATCTGTTGATTCCGAATCGAGCTTCTCTATTTCACTTCGTGTCTTAATTTTTTTACTTCGGATTTGATTAACATCCAACCACCTAATTGAGGTATTTTTGTCACTTCTATGGAGTGGAATTCCTAATAGTATGTCAGCGGCCTCCAGTGCTCCGCATTCTCTATTATTCAAACTTCTTAATGCAATGTTCCATAAGATGCTTCTCAATGATTTGGTGGAATTAACAATATCGAAAGTATCAACTTCATAACTGGTTTCGGTCTTAGTTGTATATTTGGTGCAATACCAGTTGAGCAACGTTGACCTCTCACCAATAAATTGAATATCCATATTTCCTTCCCATGCGGTAAGGATGGCTGGATTGTAATCATTAATATTTTTCTCGCGTATTGTACGCGGTAAATCGTATAGACGACTTTTCGATTTCAATTTCCTTCTATTGGCGACAGAAACGGCTACATCGCGTAAGATCATTTCATCCGTTACTGGCCTTGGAAATCCAAATCTGCATTTTCTTATAAAACCTTTTTTCGTCTTTCTATTTCTCAAGCAATAATTATTGTGATGGTGCTCCTGATGCTTGGTGACTCGACTATGCAACGTAGGTGACACATTTGCATTTGGTTCTCTGCATGTTACATATTTCAGGATAAATTGAAGAACCTCTTCATTCGACGAAACACCCATGATTGGAGCATCCTCGATCCAAATTAGCATATGACAATGCGGCATGCCTCTGCTTTGGTACTCACGTCGAACAAAGTAATGCTTTACTTTGCCGATAGGATTGTCCGGTGAGCATATAAAGTCAATCATTGCAAGAAATTTATTCTGTAAAAATCTAGCTGCAGATACTGGATCAGCAGCGATAAGCTCATTGACAGAATTAATTGAAGCGAGACTGGGACTTACCTCTTTTATGTATTCTGCCAAATCTGGCAATAACCATTCTGCTGGACTCAATGTTAGAAATCATGTGGCTGGTTCATAATCACGAGTCATCGCGTTAATATTGTTCCTGACTCTATTCCAATATTGTCGTGTATTGGGCAGCTTTCCAAATATCGTTTCCAGATTTCCTTCCAGCTTTTTTTCCGACATCAAATTTAGGAATTCATTCGCAGTGTATTTTTCCTTCACGTTGGTGGTCATTAATTTATGATAAATACCACTATTTATCTGCCGCATATTCGCATTGTTCAGTAAGAAAAACAAGTACTGTACGTTTAAGCGAAATTGCGAATGCTTAGACATTATTCTTGATTTGACAAAGTCAAATTCCCTTATGTGCAAATTTCTTTCCTCGTATATACCATTTTTACCATAACAGTATATATCGGGAAAGCACATAAGATCCAATTGCTTTTGACGATTGTCGAAAGGCTGAGCCTCGACTTTCAGCATTTGATACAGATTCGTTGACATGTCGTTCACTCTTTTCTCATACATTGGATATACCGTGTATTGCTCATAGTACGATGACTCTGGATCTGTAATTTGAGTCAGCATTGCCGCCGCTTGTTTCTCATTCTCAATAATACCGTTATCCATATGATTATTGCTTTTGTCATTATCAATATTGCTATCCATATTGTTGTTATTACTATCATCATCATTATCGACATCATCAATATTTTCTTCATCCATATCTTCTATGGTAAATTCCGTATCATTGAGACTATTATCTTGTAATAGCCCTTCGGGAGAATAAGGCAAATTGATTTTAGCGTAAAGAGGATTATTTTCCTTCAGCCATTGAAGAACGTTAAATACTTTTTTAACATCTACCAAATTCTCCCAAACTAATTTGGATCTCGTAGGAATTCCACGTACCAGGATGTATAATTCGTGGTGATTATTAATGGGTCTCGTTGCCGGACATATTTTCTTTAAACTCTCTTCTATCGGCAACGGTAAATGAAAGATTCTTCCCTTCAACTTTTGCACCATTTGTTTATGCGGTACCTTCTTATTCGCCACTGTGCCCATTCGTTGAATGCATTGAAATGCTTTTGCTCTCTGAATTAATATTTTCTCATAATCGTTGAGAGTAGAATATACTGTAGGCATTTTACCAACGTAAAGATTGTTGAGAACACACACTGGTGGTAGAGAATTTTTACGGAAATATTGTAAACAATAGTGACATATTTTGTCAGGTTCGATATTCTCCTTTCTCAGATATGTTAGCAAATTATCCCAGTGTAGACCACTCAAAGGTTTCCTTGTTCTTCTCAAGCATGTAACATCTTTTTTGAAATGCTACTTTTCGCAAGACACACATGCAATTCTAGGTGTATCCAACGATCTTTTTGTAAAAGCCTGAAAGGCTTTATTATACGTTGCTATTATTCTATCTTCGTTCAAATCTATTTCAGAAACTTTAACATTTTCCAAAATATTTTTCTTCTGCAGATCGTCCACGATCTTCCTTAATGTAGCAACATCGCCAATTTCCAAATATTTATCAATCTCCATTACTTTTTTATATTTGAAGATTAATGAATTTATTAATTTCTGTACATTTCTTACCCGTGGATAATGCGGGCATAAGAAATTCACAGCGAGTAAGAGTGCTTTACAAGCATTCGGATTTATGTAACATCCTTGAGAATGTCCTTTTTTAACAATCGAATGCTTAACTGTACAGCTTCCTGTACGTTTTAAGAGAGTGGGTACATTTCTTAATGATTTGCAATCAAATATGACTTTGAGCAATCGATAATATCGCCTGATAATTTCAGTATTTTTGATGCAAAAGCTACCACATTTCCACACTTTTTTCGTATTGTTGTTATTAGCAACGTCACCCAACAGGGGTAAAATATTTACAACTTGACCGTTTTTATTAATAACAAGATTTTCTTCAAACGTTGTAAAATTGTACGTTGTCTCAAAGAAGTATGCTTATATCGATGCAGAATGTTTAGTTGTACCACACAATACGTCACGTACATCTTCGGTTAAATTTGAACCCAAGTCTGCAGTTTCAATCGCAGATAATTGTGACAGATGAATTTCTGCATTCTTTCGCAGTAATCGCAAAATTTGTTTCATATTTTGCAAATGTTTCTGTCGCAAATGGAAAGACCACTTGAACAATCTTTCTGCTTCGATTCTTCGCTCCGCAGCAGTGCCTTTAACGATATTTTTTTGTATGGACTTGATGTAAATTTCCTTATTGTATTTCATGGCAATATTGTTGCAGCATCTAAAGTATTTATCATACTTTTTGCGTATCTCCTGTGCAAGACGTATTATTCTTTTAATACTAAGTATATCCTTGTGTTTAGCGTAGTACGCTTGGTTTTGAAATCTCTTTTGTTCAGGATGAGCTTTATTATATGTGCTTTTTCTTTTTAATTCTGACTGTCGATTCATTTTGTAAATAACTCTCTTTCTTTCTCTATTTATAATTAAATTTTTTAAATAATTATTTTGCTTTCTTGCTCGATTATAATGTAAATTACATCTATATCTATCTTATTTTCTCTTTCGATTGTCATCTAAATTCGTTATATATCTTGTGCGCATTTGCCTTCGATATTTCTCCAAATTTGATATGTACATCTTACGCTTTTGTCTTCGATATTCCTCCAAATTAGATAGGTATCTTTTACGTTTCCGCATTCGATATTCTTCCAAATTTGATGTATATTTAATGCGCTTCTGTTTTCGATTTTCCTCTATATTAGATAAATATCTTTTACGTTTTTGACTTTGACATTTATCCAAATTTTGCGAGTATTTAATACGCTTTTTACTTCGGTTTTCTTCTACGTTCGATGTGTAGCGTTTACGCTTTTTCAATTGATTTTCAATTAAGTTTGACGCATACTTTATACGTTTTAACCTTTGATTTTGAATAATATTTTTTACATATCTCTTTCGTTTTTGCATTCGATTTTTTTCATTATTTATTTTGTATTTATAACATTTTTTAAATCTATTTTCCATTAAGTTCTCATGATATTTAGAACGTTTATGTTTCTTAATTATATCTTTATTCTTAATATAATATGAATTATTTTTAAGATAATGTTTATTTAAATATTTTTTATATTCATCACGCTTTCGAGTACATAATGATTTTTTATTTAATAAATAATACAATTTCTTTTTAATATGACTCAGTGCAATATCACGATTATAAATATCTCTTTGCTTTTCACAAATTTCTAGTTTCCATTTAGCATAATAATTTTTTTGTTGTATAATTTTATTTTTCTTATTCAAAAGATTATAGGCGAGACGTCTTCTACAATTAATATTTTCTTTTCTCTTATTCCAGCGATCCCTTTCTTTTTCTTTTTTTATCAAAGTATCTTTGACAATTAAACTTTCAGTTTTATCTGTCATTAAAGCATTCGTGCCAATCGACGAGTCATTTTTCATGTCGATTAACAAACTGTTCAAGCAGATTGACAAATAATTAACTCCTATTGATGAATGATTTTTAATGCCGATCAACATATTGTTCATGTCGAACGACAAATTATTCATGCCACTCGACGAATCATCGTTCATATCGATCGGCAAATTGCTCATGTCAACCGACGAATTATTTTTCGTGTCGATCGGCGAATTGTTCATGCCGACCGACGAATTATTTTTCGTGTCGATCGGCGAATTTTTCATTCCGATCGACGAATTATTTTTCGTGTCGATCGGCGAATTGTTCATGCCGACCGACGAATTATTCTTTGTGTTGACCGAAAAAGTGTTAATGTTAATTAATGAATTTTTATTGTTATTTAAGCTACTTAATGATAATTTCTTATCATTATTATGTTGTCTTCGCTTTCGTTGTTTGTGTTTTTTAAGACGTTTAGTTTGTGCAACTTGTAAGGTAGGAATATTATGATTAGAAAATGATGCAGCTAATGGAAAATGCTTTAAAACATTATTCATAAATATATGCAATAAATGATCGCGCATTTTTAAACTATCATACCTAATATCATTCGGTTTAATGCCAAATGCAACAGAAGTTGCAAAAGCTATAGCGTATACACCACAATCATTTCTGTTTGATTGCTGTTGAACTACAGGAAATTGTATCTTACCCGTTTTAAAATTAAAAAATGGAAACAATTTGGACAAATATAATTTATGATCATCATGCAATAGATTTTTATTTAATGAATCATAAATATATATTTTTTTTCCATCATAATGTGCACAAATCCAATGTCCATCTATATTTGTTTTACCGCTAAATAAAATTTGTACGTGTTCCGTATCTTTTGATACAGAATCAATAAATTCTGGACATTGAATTTTTAATGGATCTTGTGAGGAAATTGTTGGACAAAACTTATGCAATAATTCAAGGAAATAATTAATATGTCCGTCGTGTAACCATTTTCCTGATGAAATTACAATTTGATCAGATTCACTTAATAAATTCGTTTTTAAATCACCTTTATTGAATAAATTCATGTTTCAAGATTTATTAACAAACAATTAATATTCTATAAATAAAAAAAAGTAAACTAAAGTAAAGCGCTTCGTCGATTATAAAAAATTACCGTCGAAACGAAAGTGAGTCCTATCACTATAAGAGTTGTAGAACCACTAAATCACTTATTAGGAGAATCAATAGTATTACATCCATAAGCATCTGTTTTGTATATATTTATATTTCTTAAATCGGGTTAAAAGGACACATACCGAAAATAAATCTCCTCATAGAAAATTATCAAATTATTACATTAATTGTGTTAATTAATGATTTTATCTTCATTACATGTATACTCCGATTATTTTATATTTTATAATAACAACAATAAAATAATTACTACTCATATAATCTTTATATTAAAAGTATTTTCTTAATATATATTATATTTTTTCATTTAATTAGTAATAAATTGTATTACAAATATTTTCTTATATTTTTATAAATGTTAATTAAAATAGAGAACTTAAGGGAAATATATGTCGAGAGAACATTTTGATATAGTTTGTGTCCTTGTTTATTGCTTCTGAAGGACAAGGCAAACACTATTGCTGTCCTTATTTGACAACTACTCACGTATGCCAATATTTATTAGTCTATCCTTCTTCATAGAGGAAGAAGGGAAAATGTCTCCACAGCATATAGGCAATACCGTCGTACATAAGTCTATCCTTCTTAGATTAATACGGGTAATGATTTCCTTCTTTCTTTCAAATACACACAGGCCATCTCTGTTATAACAATAGCACTTGTATCTATTTAACTATATTTCAATAAAATGTTGATTAATTAAAATAGAGCTTTAAAAGACAAGAAATTAAAACATTAACATTAACCATTCTCTCAATCAATGTGTGCTAAAAGACTGAGAAAGAGATATTAAAAGATGTATTAAAAGAAAGAAGAGATAATATGTTGTCTGTTTTAATCTAACAAAGATAGACGAATATGCGACAGTGTTCCGAAATTTCTCCTTTTTCCTCTTTGAAAAAGGACAGTCTAATAAATATAGGCATGCACAAGCGATTGTCTGATAAGGATAGAGCGATAGAGACACAGACAATGTCCGCAGAATTTACCTGTTCTAAAAACATATCCTTGTCTTTCATTAGCATTAAACAAGGAAATAACCTATCGAAATTTTTCCCATCACATATATTCTCCTTAAAACCCCTCTGTCAATCTCAACGTCTGTTTGAAGACAGAGAAAAAGATACAAGTATCATAGGTATGAGAGAGATGGCCAGTGTATATATGAAAGAGAAGGAAAGAAATCATTACCCATATTAATCTAAGAAGGATAGATTAATGTACGACAGTATTGCCTATACGCTCTGGAGACACTTCCCCTTCTTCCTCTATACTGAAGGATAGCCTAATAAGTATGGGCATGCATGAGTATTTGTCGAATAAGGACAGCAATAGAGTTATGCTTGTCTTTCAGTAGCAATAAACAAAGATACAAGCTATCTCGTAATGTCTCCCTCCACATGTACCCCTTAAAATACCCGTCTCTCAATCCACGTGTATTGGAAGGCAGAGAAGGAGATACAAGTATCATAGGTATAAGAGAGATCGTCAATATGTTGTTACGTACTGCGGAGCGTGTACGGTTGTTTATTTATTTAAATCTATAATCCTTAAATATGATCCTTGTCAATAGGAATGGAGATATCGGAGAATAGATGTCAATAAATGTTCTGAACGAATCTTTAGAAGGATATTGGGGAATTAGGTCAATTTTGAATAGAGGTCGAAACTTGGGAGTTAAAGACGCGTTCAATTTCAACAATAATTCCGAGCGGCTAGAATTACTGCTGAGGTGGGCTTTTCCTTTGGTCAAAACGCTAAGCGTACCTTATCTGATTTTTAGGTAAAATGATTAAGAATAAATTAAGAATGAATTATGATAGTTTATTACAATCTCGAAACAGTTACAATTCTCATAAATAATTATAACAATTCCTTAAGTAACCTCGGAGATATCCGATATACGACTAAAGTTATCTTTATTAAACAATTCCTCAAATAGTTAATTTTCAAGGAGAGGGATGTGTAAATTCTGAATTCAATACAGAAATTATCGATAAATAATAATTAAAAGATAACCTTTAGATGTAGCAACCAGGACGGTAGCGAAGTGATTCGTGAAGGTGTAGTATTTCTGCTGAATACTGGTTACGCACTCACTAATACACAAGAATGACTCTTCACAAAGATGTTATATTTTAAACGAATCTATGTAAAAGAGGAGTATCACTAGGATTCCCGAAATCTAGTATTATCCGTTCTCACGTCGTTATGCACTAATAACCGGCTGACGATAATCTAGTATTTTGGTTCTAAAAGATTTCCTATTAAAGAGGGATAATCTTCTAGTGACAAGTGCAAGTCGAATCTGAGAATCTACGTTATTGATGCCGTAGTAAATCACGGAACAATTCAATACGTTAATAGTCAATCTCTCAAGTCAAGCGAATACTGAATACTAATTGTTGATACTCCCTCTTTTAAGCAAAGATCTCGGACCATGAAGAGGGTCTGCTGAACTTGCATTCTAGATGGTGAAATGCGTGACGTTAATGCCCTATTTTCTGGTTGCCATGAGCAGTTAAAAAATGCAATTTCCTTCCTATATGTTCCCAATTACCGACGTTCAGGAAGTATTAAGAAATAAGTTTCCGTTAGTCATGAATTTTCGTGGCTCGTGTGGTGATTGACCTGTGCAATTGGGGACTAAAGTCAAATGGACTTTAAGAATCTCTTCCGTCTTTCGGCAATCAGTACATTCCTACTCATTGGGAAATTATTGCATTGTAGTACGACTTCTTTTTATTGAATTTTTAAATTCTATACTTCACATCCCCCTACTTAAATAAAACGTGGATACGAGTATCTACGCTTTTGTTAAAAATCGCAAGTGTCATCGAAAATTTTTGACGTTCGCTATGGTGTGTGGACTATATAAGCAAGTTTGCCGGTTGGAGTTGGTCATTAACGAATTGTTCGTATCCGGATAGCTACGGACAAAAATTTTGCGACAGTATGGACGTGGTAAAGAAATTCTATGTAAGTACTATTTAATTATATCTTATTAGTTAGTATATGGTGATAGTTAGTTAATTCTTGGTAATGGTTTTATGAGATTAATTCCTAAATAATTAATATAAAATCTGGTTACTTTGTTTTTGATTAGTAATTATGATTTTGATTTCTATGTTATAGAAGGAAATGTATCCATTGAGGAGTGGATACATCTGTATCAAATACAGAGACTGCATCAGGTATTACCGCGAGGAGAACCAACGAATCTCCGGTTGGTATTGGGAATCGGATGAAGTTGGAGAAGATATTAGGAGGCTACTCGGAGAGGAGGAGTACTTGGTATATTATACTGGGACGGGACTAACTGGGACGGAGTGTCCACCTTTTTCCCGGAAGAGTTAGTGAAGATGGTCCCGGACTGGAGAGGGTTGCGCGGGGACTCGCTCAAGTTTTCAGCGCGAGAGGTGGCGGTAGTCTTAAGGCGAAAATAGAAATATAAATTAAATAAAAATAACAAAAAAGAGTATAAACTTATTTTTGGGTTAAATTTTCCTTTCCCTTTTTAATCCCTGTCCTAATTTTGACCAAAATAAACTTTTGTTAAATGGATTAAATTTATAGTTTCTTGTCTCTAGCACCCTATCCTAAATTAATATTATGAACACTATTTTAAGTTATGATAATGAGAATGAGAGTGGTTAGGTTTAGTATAAGGGTATAATTTTAGTAAGCTAGTTGCTAATGACAGTTCTTATAAGATTTTAAGTTATCTAAATAGTTATAGTTGTTGGATGAATATTTAATTACATCTTTAATTACGTATCTATATCGGGAAGTGATGTGGTCGATGAAGTTCTGCTTCTGCAGAGGAGGGATTGCATGATAGGTGGTTCAGGGGGCATTTCAATAGGTTTTAAGGGTAATGGTCTGTTTTGGACGGTATTCCGATGTTTTTGCTTTTTGGAAAGCTCATCTATAGTTTCATAAAACGATGGTCGTTGGTGGGTAAGAGGTTGACGGACGACGGTGAATGGTCTGCTGACGATGTTAATGGTCGATTCGGATCGGGTTTCAGATTCCTTTGCATGAGGTTCATGATGTCGGTCGATAGTTTGAACTTGCCGATGTTTGCATTGATTCCTGTATATTATGTATGTTGTCCCTGCGAGTAATATTATTCCTCCTAATCCGGTTACGGAGTATGATATTGTAGGTATTTCTGTGGTCCATTGTCGATTTTCTTCATTATTTTGTAGGTTTGTAGCTCTTTCTATTAGAGCATCCAAGGATAGGCTATTCTTTCCGTGGTTCCAGTTATCCTTAATATTCTCATGATTTTCCATAGGAAGTGACCGGAGGATATTAATGTGATGCTCTCCAAAGTTTGGTACTGCCATTGATATGTTGAAGGGTATGGATGGTTGATGAATTTGTATAGGTGCCGGTTCAACATTTCCTGTGCTAGTCAAGGTCACTGATCCGATAGTGGCGAGACACCCGGGTTGGAGATGCAGAATGCCCTTGTTTCTTATTAGTCCATTAGTTTGGAACGAATTTTTGCAGTATATGATATAGCTTTCCTCTTTATTTAGGGAGAATAGCCATTCATTTGGTTTACTAAGAGTTTCCCAAAAAGATGTTGAACTAGAAGAAATAATTACTTTACAGGTATTCCAGTTCATCCCATGAGGTTGAAGGAGTAGATTCACTTCACAAACTTTTGAACCTTCAGTATTTCGAACCGGTTGTCTATTTTTACATATCTTATGTTGATGAAGTGTTTGGCATATTGACAAATATTCCGAACCTGGTGTGAAATATTTAGTTTTATCTGGAGAGATAACTAAATAATCGGTTTTTGGAATGATTATATTGACATAGGATCCGTTTGTGATTCCCAGATTTTGGGATGTGGGGAACGGATGCATTTTATATAAATCCCATTGTTTATGATATACTATGGGTATATTCATCACTAAAATGATAACGTCATTCTTAATACTTATTTGCATAGTTGATACGGCTTCAATATTCTCTGTGAGGATCTCTGAATCCGATAAAGGGAATTTGAGTTCCGGCTGAGTTTCTTGAAACTTTTTCACGGATGCTAACAATTTTTGTGGTGGTAGTAATGCAGGATGAAGCATTCCTCGTTTTGCGAATAGTAGTGAAGAAACTAACGCACTAATCATATCGTAGTAATTTTCTATATATTCCTGAATTTGTAATTCGTAATTAATTAATTTTATATGATTTGCTAAGTAATCTGTACGATTTCCTAATGATTCTGAATTAGATTTTACTGATTCCGAAAAATTTGTTAATGCTTGGATCTTCTGGTTGATAGAAGACACTTTGTTATGTATTTGTGCGAATTCTGATTTAACTATGTGTGTTTGGTTGATGATTATGGATGTCAATTCCTTTTGTTCATTCTGGAATTTACTAATTTCCTTATATAAGTTATCGGCGTCTTCTTGATCAAGGGTGCCGAATAGAGATTTGGATAGTGATCCAATGATTCCGAGGGGTGCTCCTCTTTTAGAGTGTTTCTTAGATGAAGATGCTGAGTGGAGAGTTCCAGTTAAAATAGTTTCTAACCCTAATATTTGGTCGATCTTAGTGATCATGATTTTCTTAAACCCATTTGTTTGATTGCATACACCTTCATATTGGCAGATTAATTCTACGTTAGGTCGATTTTTTAACATTTCGCCTATATTGACGTAAGTAACTAATTTCCAGTCTGTGGGTGATAAATAAATAGAATCCAAATGTTCGTAAAATAAACCAGGTGATTCTTCTATTTTAGTGATGGTCTCTTGTGTGGCCCCTGCGGACAAGGATATTATCATAAAGATAATAGTGATCATCCTGTATCCTAAAGTGTTATATTAATTAATTAGATATCGAATTATTCATATATAAAATTAGAATATACACAGGAAAGGATGGAAGTTAAAGGAAACCAAGGGAAGTGATAGGACAAAATGTTATCCCGTGTCTAAGGTTTCATTTTTAATTCGAGCTGGTTTTAATTTGTCCAGATGTTTCGTGAAGGTTTTATCATTTTTACCAATTAAAATGGCATTGTGGTTTTCCGTAATCTGGCTTATTCGGAAAGGACCTACGTAATGCGCATCGAATTTATTTTTGCGAGGTTCCTTTAAAACAAAAACCATGTCGTCCACTTTATATTCTATTTCCTTGGAATTCTTATCATAATATTCCTTAGATTTTTGTTTAGCTTTTATCTGATTATCATGAGTTATTTTATGGATTTGCGTTAGGTGTTCGGACATTTCTTTAATATACTCGTTATATGTCAACAAGGGAGGTGCAATAGTTAATGGTGATATGGGTTTTCTTCCGAATATCACTTCATAAGGAGTAAATCCTGTAGACTCATGAACAGATGAATTATAGCTGAACATTGCATGCGGTAACAGTGTATCCCAATCTTGATATTGGTCAATGTAATGTTTTAAATATTCTGTTAACACAGCATGACTTCTTTCCAGAGATCCGTTGGTCTGGGGTCTATATCCTGATGTAGTTAAATGGCGGACCTTAAGTTGTTCCATTAATTCTTTCATCAAGTTATTAAGGAAGGATGATCCCCTATCAGTTAAAATAGCTCTGGGTGTACCATATACCATGATTAAGTGTCGTATTAATGCGTCAGCGATGGTCACACTCCGTATATTAGGAACTGCTACCGCGAGGCAGTATTTAGACATATTGCATTGCATGGTGAGAATATGACGATTCCCTGAAGGTGTCTCAGGTAGGGGTCCTACTGTATCTAATGCTACCTTATCGAAAGGTACCACGGGGGTGTCTGTTATTAACATTGGCAGTTTTGGTTTAACCCTGACTAGCTTCTGTCTCTGGCAACTTTCACAGGTTTGGACATACTCCTGGACCTCTTGGTGTAATTTTGGCCAATTATAATGTTCTCTAATTCGTTGGTATGTTTTGGTGACTCCTTTATGACCGCCGAGATAAGTCTCATGATAATCTTGGATTATGTCATTCCTCAACTGTTTAGGTGGGATTGTAACAACGTTAGAACATATATATATGTTGACTCTATTTTCTCTAAATATCGACTCTAGCACATTTCTCAAATGTCTAGTTGTCATAATGTTAGGTCCAGAATTAAGAGAACTGATTCTGAACGAACTTAATTGATGGTTAAGAAGATGTTCTTTAAATTTAGAAAAAGCAGTATGAATTTCGTCGAAATTCATTGTCTGAAAACTATGATTTCTTCCAATGATGCCAATCAATTTTGAGCCTTCATTTTCCTGTACGAATACATCACCTAATTGGAGATTCTTTTTAGCAAACTCCTTAATATTCAGATATCCCGATTCTACAAGGGTGCAACCTACTGGATCTTCAATATTCCCATCTTTTGAAAAGATGTGAACGAAGTTCCCAGGTGTTGCGGTTAAGGTTTCTGGTACTATTTGTATGTTACACAGAGTGTCCGGTTTCCTAACTCGGAAAGCGGTCTCTATGTCAGGATATATCAAATGACGCTTGAATAAGCTGTTATCAGCGTTTTCATTTTTGTCATCATACTCATAATTAGTTGTAACTTCAGAATGTGATGTTTCGTCTGGGTAGCCTATTGGCTCATAGTAGTGGTTTTCGATTTCTACTGGTAATAAAGTTGATCGGCCTCTAGGTACGTTAGCATCGGATACCGTGAATTCATTTAAATCTTTTTCGAAATTCTTTGGTTCTTTACTAGCTTTGATATTGCTGACATCAGTATTTTCATAATTAAGTGGTAGAAATACATCGTCATATTCGCTAGCATGTTCTATTTCTTCGTCATCTAAATATAATTGATTTTGCAGTGACGGCAGGGTCGTGTCATTTATTTCTACTCTTTCGGATCTTGCTGCTTGGGGTGATTCCCTAAAAGGTGAAGGGGTTCCTTCGTTATATTCTTCGTTATCTGAATCCTTTTCTAGCTCTTGAACATTACATCTAATTCTTTTCTTAGTGCTCGAAGAGCAAGATCTGGGTTTCAGTCTTGTGCCTATGCCTTCAGACATGGGCCCTACTTCTTCTGAGGGAATATATTCCTCATCTTTGCTTCTTCGATTCGATAAAGGGAAAATGTTGCCGATTGTTCCTTCAGGATGTGGATTCCTAGATAGAGCGTCTGCATTTTTATTAGAGACCCCTTTTCTGTACATGACTTCGTAATTGTATCCATCCATGGTGACTTTCCATCTTTGAATTCGATTGTGCGGGTCGCTCCCCCTACTTAGCCAAGCCAAGGGTTGATGATCGGTTATTACTAAAAATTTATGACCATATACATAGGGTCTAAACTGTTGGATAGCATAAATAACCGCTAATCCTTCCTTGTGGATAGTGGAGTAGTTTTTCTCAGCTTTAGTTAAGGTACGTGAAGCATAAGCTATAGGTAGATCCTTGCCTAGGGTACCTTGACTGAGGATGGCTCCTATGGCGAAATCTGAAGCGTCGCAAGATACGATGAAAGGTTCCTTGAAATCAGGGAATTTTAAAATAGGTTCCGTGCATAATGCTTGTTTTAGGTCTTGGAAACTATCTTCTTGTTCTTTATCCCACTTGAAAACTACATCCTTTTTCAGTAGGTCATTTAATGGTTTGGTTCGTTTGGCGATATTTTCTATATGTCTTCGATAGTATCCTATTAGTCCTAGAAATTCCCTAACGTTAGTTTGGGTAACAGGCCTAGGAAAGTCTTTTACAGCTTGGATTTTCCTGGGGTGAGGTTTAATTCCATCAGCTGAAATGATATGACCTAAATATGCTAACTGCGTACGCAGCAGTTCACACTTATCTGGTTGTAATTTGAGACCATGTTTGCGGAGTCTTTCGAATAACAGTCGTAGCATTTTAAGGTGGTTTTCTAAAGTGTCAGTATAGATGATAATGTCATCCATATAGACGAATATTCCCTTTCCGATTAATCCTTCTAAAACATGATTCATAAATCTTTGGAAGGTAGCTGGTGCATTTTTAAGTCCAAATGGCACTCGGAGGTAATGATAATGTCCCGATGGCGTCGAGAAAGCAGTTTTCTCGGCATCTTTTGGATCCATTGGTATCTGATGAAATCCATTAGCTAGATCAAATGCTGAAAAGTATTTACTACCTCCTAGTCGATCTAAAATATCTATTATTAAAGGTGGTGGGAATGAGTCACCGATAGTTTTGTTATTGAGAACTCTGAAGTCGATGACTACGCGATTTTTCACAACTCCTTGAGAGTCAGGTTTCTTCTCGACTACCCAAGTGGGAGAATTATATGGAGATGTGGAAGGTACTACTATTCCATTTTCTAGGAGCGTTTGTACTTGCCTCTCAACTTCGTCAAAGAGTGCTTCTTCTAATCTATATTGTCTGACATGAACCGCTATTTCATCTGTTGTTCTAATTTTATGTGATACCTCTGATATTGAAATGTCCGATGGAGAATCTCCGGGAAGGTAGAATGTATCGGTATATGTTTCTACCAGATTTTTCAACTTCTCTAAAAAGTTTTGATCACACACGGTCTTTTTACTATTTAGTACCTTTTCTATGATCATTTGCTTTCTTTCTTCGAAATTTTGGTAGACGGATAAACTTCTTTCGAACGGCAGTTCTTCTTCCAGGCTTAAGAGGCTTAAGAGTTCTCCCGTGTCAATGATATCATTTGGTTGATCCAGAAAGGTAACCGTTTTCTTACAGGGTGTTCCCGTTGAGATATGATTATCCTTGTTTTTATTAATTTTTGACCTTTTTAAAACTGTCATTTCTTTCGATATCAGATTGCAAAGGGCAGGTATTTCGTCTAAAATGATGTCCCTTTTCTTGATAGTTCTTAAATGTTTGAACCTGATAGGGTTTAAGGGATCATTGTCTGTGACTATAGTTGAATAAGACATGGATATCTCAGCTTTAAATTGTTGGAAGAAGGGCATTCCTAAAATTCCAGTACAAGGAAGTCCCCATTCTCGGACGATATGGAAATTTGCTAGTCTTCCCTTAAAAGGAATGTTAATAGATCCGAATGTATCCACTGAACCGCCGATTCCGGATAAAGTTGGAAAATACGCGGGCATTCTTTGAAAAGGTTCATTTAAATAATCTTCGAATATAACATTGCATTCAGCTCCTGTATCTAACATGAACGAGTTGAATCGTTCGACACAATATGGTAGATTTTTAAGCGTGATAACAATTACGGGTTCATGAGTTAGTGGTTCCTCATCAATTATAATGGGTTCAGTTGATGTTGATAGGCGCTGGTGGAAGGTCCCTCTTGGTTCGGAGCGCCTGCCCGAATGGACCGTTGCCAGTTTAAAGATCCGGAAGAAGTATTTTGGTTCCCTTTGTTACCTCCTGGTCCTTGTGTAACCGACGAGTTACCTCTTTGTCTAGAGTAACAGGATGCTGCTTCGTGTCCTGTTCTATTGCAAAAGGTGCATCGAGGTTTTACCCCGGGAGTAAGATAATTTGAATGATTTGTCGGATATTCCTGGTGTATTTGTCTCCCCGGTGGATCCGTGTATTCTCTATTATTATTAGAGTATAGATTAGGAGGTTGAGGGTATTGGATAGCTCTAGCGGGTTTAGCTGGATTTTTATTCCTATTGATTTCTTTCAATTGTTTTTGTATTTCGTACATAGTACTTTTCATAGATGATAATTCTTCCTGTATACCGGTTGGTGCTAGGTTTTCTTCTCTACGAAGTATTTTCACCGGTTCAGAATATCTTTTATCATGAATTGAACCTTGGTTCATAGTTTTAGCTCGAAATCTAGCAGAGTCGTAATACTTTTTATTATTTCGTTCTGCGTCCTTTACTATCTGTATGGCATCTGTCAGAGTTTTCGGTGAATGATGCATTACAGACTGGAAAAGATGATAGGGTAACCCGTATAAGAATTTACTTGCCATTTGAGTATCTACAGCCTCTGTCAATTGAGAAGGGTTGGCTGAGTGATATTCTTTCTTAGTTGCTCTTAGGAGTTTCCTATAGAGTTTTTCAGCTCTTTGTGAATAAGTTAAAAATTCTTCGTTTGGGTTCATCATCAAAGTGTCAGTTTCTCGCCTTATTTCTTCTAAGGTTTCATGTTCTCTATAATTTTTAGTGAGCCATTCTACCAGCTCTTTAGCGGTTAAGAAATTAATCCCTCTTGTGCGATCACGGGCGGGTCCCGTTAATCGGCACAGGGCGATATTAATAATCTGTCTTTCACATTCGGGAGGGGAACAAAGGATAATATTTTCGAGTTGTTCAATAAAGTTATCAAGTTCCGATGAGACTCCCGAAAAATAAGGAAGTTGCATAGCGCAGTAATAAGAGTAATCTGATAAACCGCGAAAGCTAGAATTAAGACTTCCATTAGCGGAAAAATTATTTCCCGGACTATGAGTCATTTTACTAAAGTCAGATAAGTTCTTTTAGGAGTAATATGATACCAAATCCCACCGCTGTCACCAATTTTGTTACGTACTGCGGAGCGTGTACGGTTGTTTATTTATTTAAATCTATAATCCTTAAATATGATCCTTGTCAATAGGAATGGAGATATCGGAGAATAGATGTCAATAAATGTTCTGAACGAATCTTTAGAAGGATATTGGGGAATTAGGTCAATTTTGAATAGAGGTCGAAACTTGGGAGTTAAAGACGCGTTCAATTTCAACAATAATTCCGAGCGGCTAGAATTACTGCTGAGGTGGGCTTTTCCTTTGGTCAAAACGCTAAGCGTACCTTATCTGATTTTTAGGTAAAATGATTAAGAATAAATTAAGAATGAATTATGATAGTTTATTACAATCTCGAAACAGTTACAATTCTCATAAATAATTATAACAATTCCTTAAGTAACCTCGGAGATATCCGATATACGACTAAAGTTATCTTTATTAAACAATTCCTCAAATAGTTAATTTTCAAGGAGAGGGATGTGTAAATTCTGAATTCAATACAGAAATTATCGATAAATAATAATTAAAAGATAACCTTTAGATGTAGCAACCAGGACGGTAGCGAAGTGATTCGTGAAGGTGTAGTATTTCTGCTGAATACTGGTTACGCACTCACTAATACACAAGAATGACTCTTCACAAAGATGTTATATTTTAAACGAATCTATGTAAAAGAGGAGTATCACTAGGATTCCCGAAATCTAGTATTATCCGTTCTCACGTCGTTATGCACTAATAACCGGCTGACGATAATCTAGTATTTTGGTTCTAAAAGATTTCCTATTAAAGAGGGATAATCTTCTAGTGACAAGTGCAAGTCGAATCTGAGAATCTACGTTATTGATGCCGTAGTAAATCACGGAACAATTCAATACGTTAATAGTCAATCTCTCAAGTCAAGCGAATACTGAATACTAATTGTTGATACTCCCTCTTTTAAGCAAAGATCTCGGACCATGAAGAGGGTCTGCTGAACTTGCATTCTAGATGGTGAAATGCGTGACGTTAATGCCCTATTTTCTGGTTGCCATGAGCAGTTAAAAAATGCAATTTCCTTCCTATATGTTCCCAATTACCGACGTTCAGGAAGTATTAAGAAATAAGTTTCCGTTAGTCATGAATTTTCGTGGCTCGTGTGGTGATTGACCTGTGCAATTGGGGACTAAAGTCAAATGGACTTTAAGAATCTCTTCCGTCTTTCGGCAATCAGTACATTCCTACTCATTGGGAAATTATTGCATTGTAGTACGACTTCTTTTTATTGAATTTTTAAATTCTATACTTCACAATGTATTGAAATGAAAAAGACTATCTCCGCCTTTTATAAGAAAAGGTAGTTCAATAATAATAATGTGAGAGTCAAATTTATGTATATGTAGGATAAGAGTGTGTAGTACAGTTTTCAATCACTTCTCAGCAAACCTTCGTCCAGCAAACGTGTAAGTAACTCATACTATTAATTTATATATATTATAGTAATTAATATAAATTATAATTCAATTAATTAATCTTAATTTATGATTTTTACAGATTGTTCTCGATATATATTATATATATACAGGGTGTAACATTGATGTTAGGAGAAATTTTAAGGGGTTGTAGAGGGGTTGATTCTAAGACATATTTTCCTTAGCCATTTTTTAATTTAGGGCTTAAATTTTGAATTATTAAGGTTTTTCTGTACATTATATGATTGGCTGACGCGAGCGCGCTGTGACGTCAGTCAGCTGTAGCACCGCCGGCGCAACACCGTAGCTAGCGGGGAAAAATATCGTGTCGCCCCAAGAAACAAAAATCCATTAAATTTTATGAGAATGTACAAATAACCATTAATAATTCAATTTTTTCTAAATATTCAATTAATACCTACCACAAATAGGAATTAATTGAATATTTATAATAAGCCCATGAAACTTTTTATTTTTTACTGTAAGCAATAGCTATTAAAGTTATTTTAAGAAAAAATCCTAACTTAAATAACAATTACTTAATAAATAATAAAAAGTTTCTTCAATTACACGCGCGAACCTATTAATTTATCACTAATTTTTAAGTAAATAGCATGCAAATTAGAATTAAAGTAAATAAAATATTTATTCGACTCACTAATTATTGAAGATTATCCAGACATCCTTCACGTAGTTTAGAATCTTCATTAATTTATAAAAGTTCACCTAATTTATTATTTTCACAAAAATAACAACACATAACCACACTTACTTCCACACACAATTTCCAGGTACTTTACTTAATTTCACTGTTCACAAGAATCACCTCACATGTCTTACCGTGTCCGTAATTAAATTGATATTTTTAAAGCTATACGCGAAAATAATTATTAATTTAATAATAAAAATTAAGGCACTATTATCCCTACACCGGCATCGTTCGCGCACTAACACTCACACTGTGAAGTTGCACACTGTCCACCTGCTGGGCCTTATTCTAATTATAGGCCACTGACCTACTTTCCTACTGGATCAGCTGATCAACTGAAGTCCTGAGAAAAAGGAAGAAGCCGAGGCTTCCTTGATTAGACTAAGTATAACATAGTAAATAATTATTGAAGTGACTACTTTTCTTACCTTGAAACTTTTTTTATTTTTTTTTTTTTTTTTAGTAAGAGGAAAACCCTCATGGGCACCTAGTCACCCACGCATTGAACAATGGGGACTAGGTAGTGTGAGACTCTTACTCACTAAAAACCTCTCTAGAAGATGCGCTTTCTTCCCGTCCTTCCTTCCCGTCCTTCCTTCCCGTCCTTCCTTCCTGTCCTTCCTTCCTGTCCTTCCTTCCTGTCAAAAGAATTGATGGAAGCATCTTCTTGATCCTATTGCACTTCACAACACTTCACAATACTTCACAAGTTTATGCACCACATTTGTCAGTTTTTAATACGCGCGTACTTGACTGTTTATAATAAATGTTCGAATTGTCTTCCGCGAACAGTCAAGCACGTTTCTGCTCTTCGCAGAATAGAGTTCCGAACTCTATCGAATATCGCGTCATTGTCTTGGATCTCATTGCACGCGGCGAGTATTCTTGCAATGAGATCTTCTTCACTGTCGACTGGTGTCTCGTACACCAGTGACCTTACATGCCCCCATAAATAAAAATCCAGAGGTGTAAGGTCGGGCGAACGCGGACCTTCGGACGCGATTTCCGGATAGAAGACTTCCCGGTCGCGGATATTTTGTTGCACTCGCGCAAAGACTTCGAGATACGGGTTCGTTAAACCCCGGAGTGGCTCCTGGTGCGGACAGGACAACGCGAACTATTAATTTCGAAGAAGAAGTAATAGAACGTTTCCGCGAAAATCCGTCCACCAGTACGAGAGCTGTCGCGCGCGAGCTCCGTACTGACCATATGAGTGTGTGGAGAACTTTACACGAGGACGGCTTGCATCCTTTTCACTTGCAAAAGGTGCAAGGATTAAAGCCGCAGGATTTTGAGCCGCGAGTGCAATATTGCGAGTGGATTATAGACAAGTGCCGCGAAAATAATAACTTTCTCCGTCGCGTTCTTTTTACGGACGAAGCGTGTTTTACGCGTAACGGCTTCTTTAATAGTCGCAACAGCCATGTGTGGGACGTCGAAAATCCCCATGCAATGGTTGTTGCATCAAACCAAAATCGGTTTTCGGTAAATATCTGGGCCGGGATCGTCGACAACCAGATAGTCGGGCCATATCTCCTGCCGCCGCGTTTAAATGGGCAAGTGTACGCAAACTTTTTAAGACACACTTTGCCCATTTTACTGGAGAATGTGCCACTGGCGATTCGGGAAGAAATGTGGCTGCAAAGCGACGGCGCACCAGCCCATTTCACGCGTGAATCCAACGAGTATTTAATTCGCAAATTTAATAATCGTTGGATCGGAAGAGGCAGTGCTACACCTTGGCCTCCGCGTTCGCCCGACCTTACACCTCTGGATTTTTATTTATGGGGGCATGTAAGGTCACTGGTGTACGAGACACCAGTCGACAGTGAAGAAGATCTCATTGCAAGAATACTCGCCGCGTGCAATGAGATCCAAGACAATGACGCGATATTCGATAGAGTTCGGAACTCTATTCTGCGAAGAGCAGAAACGTGCTTGACTGTTCGCGGAAGACAATTCGAACATTTATTATAAACAGTCAAGTACGCGCGTATTAAAAACTGACAAATGTGGTGCATAAACTTGTGAAGTGTTGTGAAGTGTTGTGAAGTGCAATAGGATCAAGAAGATGCTTCCATCAATTCTTTTGACAGGAAGGAAGGACAGGAAGGAAGGACAGGAAGGAAGGACGGGAAGGAAGGACGGGAAGGAAGGACGGGAAGAAAGCGCATCTTCTAGAGAGGTTTTTAGTGAGTAAGAGTCTCACACTACCTAGTCCCCATTGTTCAATGCGTGGGTGACTAGGTGCCCATGAGGGTTTTCCTCTTACTAAAAAAAAAAAAAAAAATAAAAAAAGTTTCAAGGTAAGAAAAGTAGTCACTTCAATAATTATTTACTATGTTATACTTAGTCTAATCAAGGAAGCCTCGGCTTCTTCCTTTTTCTCAGGACTTCAGTTGATCAGCTGATCCAGTAGGAAAGTAGGTCAGTGGCCTATAATTAGAATAAGGCCCAGCAGGTGGACAGTGTGCAACTTCACAGTGTGAGTGTTAGTGCGCGAACGATGCCGGTGTAGGGATAATAGTGCCTTAATTTTTATTATTAAATTAATAATTATTTTCGCGTATAGCTTTAAAAATATCAATTTAATTACGGACACGGTAAGACATGTGAGGTGATTCTTGTGAACAGTGAAATTAAGTAAAGTACCTGGAAATTGTGTGTGGAAGTAAGTGTGGTTATGTGTTGTTATTTTTGTGAAAATAATAAATTAGGTGAACTTTTATAAATTAATGAAGATTCTAAACTACGTGAAGGATGTCTGGATAATCTTCAATAATTAGTGAGTCGAATAAATATTTTATTTACTTTAATTCTAATTTGCATGCTATTTACTTAAAAATTAGTGATAAATTAATAGGTTCGCGCGTGTAATTGAAGAAACTTTTTATTATTTATTAAGTAATTGTTATTTAAGTTAGGATTTTTTCTTAAAATAACTTTAATAGCTATTGCTTACAGTAAAAAATAAAAAGTTTCATGGGCTTATTATAAATATTCAATTAATTCCTATTTGTGGTAGGTATTAATTGAATATTTAGAAAAAATTGAATTATTAATGGTTATTTGTACATTCTCATAAAATTTAATGGATTTTTGTTTCTTGGGGCGACACGATATTTTTCCCCGCTAGCTACGGTGTTGCGCCGGCGGTGCTACAGCTGACTGACGTCACAGCGCGCTCGCGTCAGCCAATCATATAATGTACAGAAAAACCTTAATAATTCAAAATTTAAGCCTTAAATTAAAAAATGGCTAAGGAAAATATGTCTTAGAATCAACCCCTCTACAACCCCTTAAAATTTCTCCTAACATCAATGTTACACCCTGTATATTATGGCCGATCCAAGTAGTAAGTAAATGTTTATGCAAATTAAAAATTTCATACATTCTCTCAATAAGAAATATTATTTATTAAATCAATAAATTATTTTACAGAAAACATGGATATTGATAGTAGTGGCCAGCAGCAGCAACAAGAGCAGCAGGAGCAGCAGCAACAACAATCGCCAGAACAGGAGCAGCAGCAGTTAATAAGTATTATTTTTAAAATTTTATTATTAACCTTGTTATTTTGCTAATTACGATATTATCCGACAATATTGAAGTGAAATAATTCTTCATATTGTTTGATAATAAGTATTTTTCGTTCTATCACAATAAATATATAGAAACAAATTTTTTTAAATTAATAATATTAATTATCTATTTTCAGATGCTGCCCAAAGACGGCGAGTAAGGGCGGCAGAGTGGGCCGCAACAAGGGGCCGCGGCCGCGGCCCTGACATTCGAGGTCGGAGTCGCGGTCGCGGTCGCGGTCGCGGTCGCGGTCGCAGTCGCGACAATGATACAAATACAAATTCCAAAAAATACAAATTTTTTTATCTATTAATTTTAACATTTATTTAAAAACTTATATCATTTTTAGTGAGTGTCCGAATATGTTGGAGTAACTGTATATTCTCCTTAAAACAGAGAAAGATAGAGAAAAAGATACAAGTGTTATTGATATGAGAGAGATGGTCTCAATTTGTATTTGATAGAAAGAAGAAAAACATTACCATAATTAATCTAAGAAGAATAGATTAGCCATCTTTCTCATATCAATGACATCTATATCTCTTTCTCTGTCTTTCAACACAAGACGATTGAAAGAGGGAAACCTACGGTAGGAGATATGCTGACATTTTGTATCCTTGTTTATTAATGCTAAGAATGAAAAAAGGATAGAAAGGCTTATTCTACAACTACTCATGCATGTTTATGTTTATTTTGGATTATCCTTTTGGAATACAAATAAACTAACATTGATGTTTTTTAAGGTTATGTTTTTATTTTTTATGGTAAATTTAGACGTATAGAAGTATATATATATTTAGAAGTATAGGCTTGAAGGGAAAATAATTAGACGTTTTTTTTAGGTTATATTATATTTATAAATTAGGAATAATATATTATAAATTATATTTATATATTATTTATATATTGTTAGAAAAGGCGGAGATAGTCATCTTCATTTCAATACATGTTGACGATCTCTCTTATACCTATGATACTTGTATCTCCTTCTTTGCCTTCCAATACACATGAATTGACAGAAGGGATTTAAGGGGCACATGTGGAGGGAGACATTACGAGATAGCTTGTACCCCTAAAAAACATCCCGATGTAAAAAAATACGCCAAGTAGTTATCCCCTTCTAAAAACCCTCTTATTTAAAAAATATATATTATTTATACACTTATTTAATGAATTCTTTTAATAAAGGTATAACAA
Organism: Sclerodermus sp. 'alternatusi'; assembly: GCA_037305995.1. NCBI lineage: Eukaryota > Metazoa > Arthropoda > Insecta > Hymenoptera > Bethylidae > Sclerodermus > Sclerodermus sp. 'alternatusi'. Next base: position 61,429 of record JBBEEM010000046.1, read on the forward strand.
TAAAAAGAATATATTTATTTGAAATATATAGTCACTACAAAAAATACATTATTTTTCTTATCTTGTTAAAAAGTATTGAAATCATATATAGAATAAAGCCAAGTATGTAATCTTTATTTATTTTCAGCATATAGTTTATAAAAAATATGTATAAAAAAGAGAAACTGCATTTGAAATGAAGATAGTTTATAAACAAATTGCATAGAAGCTTTTTATATATAGTTTATAAACAATATGTTTATAATTTTTTTATACAGAACTTGGCGAGCCTCCATGCTTTTTTAAATGGCATTTGATTTTACTTTAAATCCTGCTAACGAATTTTCTCTTCTTTTCATGTAATAAGAACGAATGCATGTCGCTCGCCGAATTTTCAAATGTTTTCATATAGCAGTTATGAAATTATAACATATTCCTATATATTATAAGAAGTGAGATATTTTTAATTAACCTGATTATTGTGTGTCATTTAAAAAAGCATGGAGGCTCGCCAAGTTCTGTATAAAAAAATTATAAACATATTGTTTATAAACTATATATAAAAAGCTTCTATGCAATTTGTTTATAAACTATCTGCATTTCAAATGCAGTTTCTCTTTTTTATACATATTTTTTATAAACTATATGCTGAGAATAAATAAAGATTACATACTTGGCTTTATTCTATATATGATTTCAATACTTTTTAACAAGATAAGAAAAATAATGTATTTTTTGTAGTGACTATATATTTCAAATAAATATATTCTTTTTATTGTTATACCTTTATTAAGAGAATTCATTAAATAAGTGTATAAATAATATATATTTTTTAAATAAGAGGGTTTTTAGAAGGGGATATCTACTTGGCGTATTTTTTTACATCGGGATGTTTTTTAGGGGGATTTCACTAATTTTTGTAAGTTAGCGTTGAAAATTTATAATATTTTTTAATAGTATCTCCAACTATTTAAGTTCATATCACGAATTTCCTTATATCAAGCTCTATGACGTCATGTTGTAACGTCCTTGATAAAAAGTTTTCAAGTGATAGGAAAAGTTAAAATTTATATTTTTTTCAAATTATTTCCATCTATTTAAGTTCGGAACAAGTATTTCGCTATTTCATGCTCTATGACGTCACGCTCTGACGTCACTAGTGACAGATTTTCAAAAGGTGCCAAAAGTCAAAAATAGTAAATATTTATAATATATTTTTCAAGTTATTTGCATGTATTTTGGTTCGGAAGAATATATTCCGCCATATAAAGCTATATGACGTCACGCACTGTAATCAGCCATGGCAGATTTTCAAGGGTGGCTAAAAGTAAAAATGTATAATAAATATTTTTTTCAAATTATTTACATCTATTTAGGTTCGGAACACGTATTTCACTATTTCATGCCCTATGACGTCATACTCTGATGTCACTAATTGCAGATTTTCAAGGGTGGCGAAAAGTGAAAATTTATAATATTTTTTTTAATTATTTCCATCTCTAATTATGTTCGGAGAACATTGTAACAGGATTCCCTGTTCCCTTTATTCTCGTCAGAATAAATATGAAAATGTTATCGATCACGGATAGACTACGTGGCGACATCTATCGGGATTCGTGGGAATCACGATAGATATAGATCACGAAAGGAACTGCATTTCGAGGAGAAATGCAGGAAAGAGGTTTCGACCCAAGATTCCTGGATCGTGCGGCGAAGTGGGAACCGGGATACAGGAGCCTACTGTCAGGGCTGTGTATCCCCGGGGAAAACGGAGCCTAAGAGAGTTCCGGTGGGACTGGTGGAAGACCGGATGTAAGTTCCGGCGCTCCCAGGAAGTCGTGGAGTACCCTCCGGGATACGCCGAGACGGGAGAGACAGCCCACAGGGATGACCCTCAGGAAAGGAATCATGGGGAAAGACGTGTTAGTCAGAGAGTCGTGCGTGAGCCGTCGGACCGACCACATCGTGAGGCGTGGGCCTGCGGTGGTCGACGGGGACGAGGCCGCCGACGTCCTGGAGGGGAGTAGGAAGAGTCCAGCAGGGATATTCCGAACCCCTAATGGAACGGTAGGAGTCCAGGAGAGTACGTGGGTACCCTGGATCCTAGCCGAGATATCGAGGGGAGGCACTCGGGCCGTGAGGGGAAGAGTCGAGCCCGTGGAGCAGTGGCGCGCAGCCCGGAGGAGCCGTAGGGCCATCGCGGGGCGTCCTGTTCCATAGGCGAAGACACCCTGAGCGGGATCTGGAGTCCCCCTGGATAGCGATCGTTCTCGCTCCTTACCCAACATCCCGTGGGAGTGTTGGGGAAAGGGGAGAACCCCCGTTCCAGGCCTGGATGGCGGAACGGGGTCCCGAACTCCTAGGACCGGCGAAGCCAGCCCTGAGGTGAGACTGAGCGGCCGGGATATGCCGCCCTGTCCCTCTGGCGAGCCCGAGAGGAGGAAGAGATGGATGTCCGGAATTCAGGGGAACGAGACAGCGTTCCCTGAAGGAAGGACTGTTTCAGGCTCAGGTGGGTTGTTGGTTGCCCTACAGAACCAACTGGCGCCCCGAAGGATGACTCTCGAGAGGGATAGGCCGAAGGTGACAAAACCCCTTCCCTGCATTCAGGCAGGAGTGCAGGGAAACTTGTTACAAAATATTTCGCTATTTAATGCCCTATGACGTCATACTCTGATGCCTCTAATTGCAGATTTTCAAGTGTGGCGAAAAGTAAAAATTTATAATATTTTTTTCAAATTTTTTACATCTATTTAGGTTCGGAACACGTATTTCGCTATTTCATGCCATATGATGTCACACACTGACGTCACTAATGGCATGTTTTCAAAAGGTACGAAAAGTAATAAATAATAATAATTTTTAACATTACTTCCGACTATTTTTGTCGGAATACGTTATTTCTCGATATGTAGCCATATGACGTCACTCTCTGACGTCAATAATACTACGTTTTCAAGACGTTCGAAAATTAATAAACAATCAAAATTTAGAATTTTTTGTCGCATTACTTCAGACTAATTTGGTCGGAATACGTTATTTCTCGATATGTAGCCATATGACGTCACTCTCTGACGTCACTAATACTACGTTTTCGAGAAGTTCGAAAATTAACAAACAATCAAAATTTAGAATTTTCTGTCGCATTACTTTCGACAATTTAGTTTCGGAACACGTTATTTCACGGTATATAGCAAAATATGACGTCACGCTTTGACGTCACAAATGGCACATTTCAAAGGGTGCGAAAACCAATAAATAACAAAAATTTATAATATTTTTTAACATTATTTCCGATTTTTTTAGGTTCGAAACAAGGTATCTCACGATATATAGCCATATGACGTCACGCTCTGACGTCACTAATGCTACGTTTTCAAGACGCTCGAAAATTAATAAACAATGAAAATTTAGAATGTTCTGTCGCATTACTTCCGACAATTGTTGTCGGAATACGTTATTTCTCGATATGTAGTCATATGACGTCACGCTCTGACGTCAGTAATGCTACGATTTCAAGACGTTCGAAAATTAGTAAACAATAAAAATTTATAATTTTTTGTCGCATTACTTCCAGCAATTTTGCTTCGGATATACTTCGCCATATGTAGCCATATGACGTCATGCTATGACGTCACTAATGCTACGTTTTCAAGACGTTCGAAAATTAATAAACAATCAAAATATAGAATTTTTTGTCGCATTACTTCAGACTAATTTGGTCGGAATACGTTATTTCTCGATATGTAGCCATATGACGTCACTCTCTGACGTCACTAATACTACGTTTTCAAGAAGTTCGAAAATTAACAAACAATCAAAATTTAGAATTTTCTGTCGCATTACTTTGGACAATTTAGTTTCGGAACACGTTATTTCACGGTATATAGCAAAATATGACGTCACGCTCTGACGTCACAAATGGCACATTTCAAAGGGTGCTAAAACCAATAAATAACAAACATTTATAATATTTTTTAACACTATTTCCGATTTTTTTTAGGTTCGAAACAAGGTATTTCACGATATATAGCCATATGACGTCACTCTCTGACGTCAGTGATGGTACGTTTTCAAGTATTACGAAAAGTAAATAAAAAATAATAATTAATTAATAATTAAATAATATTACTCATTTATTATTACAATTATTCGCAAATGCCAATGGTTAATTTATAAAAATGAAACAATAATTTATTAATTATTAATTAGTTTTATTAATGTTTAGTTTATTTATTAAAATAATATGAATAATAAATATAATAAATAAAAAAATTAATTTACATTATAAAGGTATATCATTTTCAACACTATTTCCGATAATATAGGCTTAGAACACGGTATTTCGCTATATCTGTGTTTATGACGTCACGCTCTGACGTCACTAATGGCACGCTTTCAAGCGGTGCGAAAAAGATGGAGATGGAGACGACGACGACGACGACGACGGAACTGAAGATACACTTTTCAAAAATTGAAAAATTGAAAAAGTTATGCAACTGCACTTTTTATGCATTTTAGTGCATTTATACGAAATTTTTTTTTTTTCGTTAATAAGTTTCAGAATGTGTCAAAACATATTTTGGCGTTAAAATTTCTTCAAAAAATCGACCCAAAATTTTTAATGTTTCGGGAAAACGATACTCGGTGTCTCGCGTACAGTAGCACATGACGTGACTGTAAGGCTATACTACTTGGCGCGAGACTCTACCGAGTCTCCTGATACAGATATATTTAATTAACAATCCGCGCGGAGTGCCCGTACACCCCCTTTAGCCTCACCTAGTGTAGCCGGGCTTTCCACGGTAGTCCGTCGGCGTCGGCAACGCAGAGACCGCTGAGCTCTCTGCAACAACGGCCCCCACGTCACAGGAAATAGGTCGTCTAAAACACCCAGGAGCTTTTCAGGCAACCTGGGCGGACGTTCCCTGGGGATAAAGACTAGGTCCCGAGCTACACGACTGCTGCGATAGTTGGAGCACACGATCCCTCTCACAACGCAACCGGGCTCGGTCAAGTCCGTGTCCCTTGACCGGCTCTTTCCGCTCTATCCAAGAAAAGGAAATGAGCGCGTGGCACTCCACTTACTACTTGTGGCTATCGTTCCAGTACGCGTAATCAGCGTAGGCCTGGTCCGCCAGAAATCCCTTCACTCGTAGGTTCCCCCGGTCTCGATGCCTCAATCGACAGGTTCCTGCTTCTTGGATCGCTCAGCACTTCACCACCAGCACGGATTCTATATAACTTCCGAATCTCGCGCGCTGCACGTCCGATCGTTTAGACGAATACGATAGAAAACAGTCTCCCGCGACACACCACTGTGAAGTTGGCATTGCCTCTACCAGCATTTCATAAAAACTCATAAGTTCTTATTGCATATCAAATAGTTCTATAGTTCCAGACTATTTTCAACAATAGTTCTATGAAATTGTTTAAAATAATCTATATTGAAAAAAGGCAATGCCAACTTCACACCTGAAAATTTAGCATTCCAAAAACTACCGAGCCGATTGACAAAATTGCAAGAGTTCTCGTCTTCTTCCGCTTAAAAAATAATAGTTCTGGTGAGTTCCAACCCCTAAACCCTCCCACTCGCCATAAAAATCGAAAAAACACTCCAAAATAGGCAATACTAGGAGAAAATCGTGAAATGCTACGAAGCACTGCAGTTCTCGACGGCGTTCTGGGCAGTTCTGAGTAGCATTTCAATAGTTCTACAGAGTTCAATGGTGGTTCCGTCGATTTCACCCTCTTAAACCCCATAGAAATCAAGGTAATACTCAAAATCAAGCAATGCAAGTAGTAGATTTTAGAGGAGGCAACTCGTATTTGTAATAATGGTTTTCGTACTCGTGATATTTGATGTACTTTGTTGTATGAAAGGTAAATATAAATTTTATTAAACTTTTTAAGAAGAAAGATATTTATACTATAACTTTATATGTGTGTTCTGGCGTGCGTAATATTATATTTATCGACAGAGTTGTAGATCACATATATGACAGTCGGTAAATTATTATCGGTATAGATTTGGCGGCGAATCTTTAATAATATTACTTACCTCTTGCTTTATATTTTTTCTTTCACTTCTGCACGTCTGCCTTTGTCTTATACTAGTGATATAATAGTGGACGTCGTGACGGCGCGAGAAGAAACAGCTTTAGTGTACACAGTAATATGATACTCCTTGTATTGCAGCAATTGGCTACTTTTAATTTGCATGAAATACATCGACCGCCCTATCCCCACAATGATTTTCCGTATTGCATAGCATATTTTAGTTAACTTGAAGCTTCAAAGTTGAAAACTTGGAAAGTTGGAAACTTAAAAAGAAGAGAAAGAGGGAGTAAGTTAGAGAAGAAGAAGAGAGAAAGAAACAGGAAGATAGAGAGAGAGAGAGAGAGTGATAGTGATAGTGTGTGAGCGGGTGGGAGAGAGGGAGGAAAAAGAACAAAGAAAGAAGAAATTTTTTTTTAATCAAAGAAATAAGTGACATTCGTGAACTGTCATCTAGTGATTTACGGTTCTATGACGTTACCTCGAAAACATTACCTCGAACGACATGACCTCGAACGACGTTACCTCGAAAATATTTAGCTCGAACGTACATTACCTCGAACGACGCTACCTCGAAAATTTAAATTAGATTTTATCTTTTCTCGAATATACTGTATAAAATAATGACAAAAATTAATGTAACTATTATTTTTCTAAAAAACTGAATTATTTACTTTATACTTTTTTATTTACTGAATATTTTGTATATTTTTAATATTTTTTTTGAAATTTTTTATGAAAAAAATTTTTTTATTAATTCTTAAAAATTTTTCTTATATTTAGAATGTATTTTAACTTATCAACTTTTTTACTTTTTTACATGAAATATGACATGTTTATGAAAATTTAAATTGAAACAAACAATTAGTAATTATTAAATCCACTTAATAATATATATGCTTGTTAATAGAAATGCGTCCCAGTAAGCTTCAAAACCAACAATGATATTTCGCCTTACTAAAGGGTTGCTTATGAGTGTAACATTCGCTCCTCAACCTTATGACAAGATCAATGTGAATACACCACCAGCCCACAATCACACTCCAAATTTTAATAAATCTAGTAGAGAACAAAATACGATTTTGAAATTTGTTTGATTTGTTTTCGAGGTAGCGTCGTTCGAGGTAATGTACGTTCGAGCTAAATATTTTCGAGGTAATGTCGTTCGAGGTCATATCGTTCGAGGTAACGTATTCGAGGTAACGTCGTGATACCGTGATTTACATATTAGTGCAAGCTGTGAAATGTGTGAAAACAATAGTGATGTTGTGTTAAATAAAAAATTCCAAATTGTCATTTCCTTGGAAAAATGGTGTAAAATGAAGCCAAGGAAAATTATCTCCGCTAATCGAGTCTTTTGCCGATTGTCACCAGGTTGGACTTGCATAATAGCTGAAAAGCTACAACAACAAGGTAAAATTGAATGTGTGATTCAATTTAAAAATAACATTATTAATGCTTCGAATTGCGCATCCTTTTATGTAAAATTTGTTGGTTTTTGTAAAGAATGTGGAGCGATACTGAACGGTATTTTAGAAAATAAACCACATTCAAATAACGATGCAATATTCGAATGCACATTGTCAAATATTTATTCTAAGTTGCATACCTTTGTAAAGAAAAGGTTCTTAAGGGGTCAGCGACGAGAAAAGATTGCGAGGCAATTAATTAATGAAAATAAAGCTGCCATGACATTTAGAAGGGAAGAGGCAGCTCGATTAAAAAAATTTGGTCAAAACAGTCCGCGTGATCTTTTCTCAACCGCTGTTTTAAGAAAGGCTAAACAGGAACAATTATTAAAAGCCTATGATTTAATTTTTGTTAGTCCAATTCATAATTTAGTAAATTTTACTAAAAGTGGAAGTATGTTGGTTCTATCCACAGTATTTCGATAAAACCATTTTATTGTATATATTGGACTAAAGAACAGAAATTAATTTATAAGGCACGAATAAAAAATAATAAAAATGCAATTTTAACTATAGATGCTACAGGTAGTTTGGTGAAGAAATTAGAAAAAGATAGTTCACCAATATTTTTATACCAGTGTATGCTAATAACCGAGGAAGGGAGCATACCTGTTTTTCAAACGTTGTCTGGAGACCATTGGGCATTAATAATATCATTCTTTTTAAGAATGATTACAGCCGATGAAATTCCAATTCCACTAAATGTGGTTAGTGATGGTGGAGGAGCTCAACTGCTGTCTGTAGCAGAAATATTTGGAAAATGCACTGACTTGTAAAATTATATGCAAAATTGCTTTGACGCAATTATGTTGAATAAAAAAGAACTTCCATCTACATTCATAAGATTAGATGTTAGTCACATTATAGCTATGGTTGCGCGCTGGAAATGTTTTGATAAATTGAAAAATTCAGCAGCGCGAAAATTTTATTTAAGAGCTATAGCACAAGCATATCAAATGGATGATATTAATGAGATAAAATGCTTATTTGAATTACTGCTTACAGTCGCTTTAAGTGAAACGATTGGAAAATCAAATGACTGTAAAATACCTAGTGATAAGCACATTAAATATATAAATAATATTATTCAAGGAACCTCACTTGATGAGAGTATGTCCCACATTGATGAAAGAGAAGAAACATTTATGGATTCTATTTTAGAATCTGAAGAATATTGTACAGATAGTACAGGATGGAAAGAATGGTCAGAAAATATTTATAAATCAGCTGAGCATATAGCTCAAGCATCTAATGATGGAGATATTATTAATGCGTGTTACAACCCAGAATTTGCACAATTGTTTAAAAAACAATTGATGTATTATGTAACGTAACACTTTGGACAGGTATCATGCGTCCATATTTTAAAAGAGACAATATAATTGCAACATCATCTTCCGTTGAAGCGGAATTTGGTGATTTAAAGAATAGAACGTTCAAAAATCAAATACCCATGAGAGTTGACAGATTTGTTATTCAACATCTAGAATATTTAGATGGAAGAATAAAACTGTCATCTCATAAAAGAGTTGCACAACTTTCAAATGCGTCAAATATGGAATCTCCAGAAAAACAAAATGACACTATGGATATAGAAAATGAAAACTTATCCATTAGTGATTTTAGTTCAAAAGATATAGAAATAACGGGTGCATTAAAGTTTCAAGTGAGTACACCAATAAAGAAAAGTGATGATGATGAATCTTGGAATATTAAAGAAAATTGGAAAGGTTTGATAAAAAACAACCTGTGTGCAATTAAGACTGTGGTTGCACGAGCTGAAATTAAAAGAGTGGCTGGGTGGTTTAATGAAGAAGACCAGAGCGATTGTTTGAAGCAAACGGTATATTCTGAAATTGTGGTTTTGGTTTTACAAATAATCAAAATAATTAAGTTGGGTGATTAACCCTTATAACAAAGAGTCGGACAAATCGACCGATTCTGACCACTATCTCGGACTGAACACTCGTGAATCGAGCGTAGCCGGAGCGAAAGTGGTGTACTCGCGACAACCAGATACTTGCGTGGCAAGATCTCTGGAGCATCCAGGGAGTGGATCCTAGCAAGTGAGCCCTTGCTAAGGCGGGAGGTCGTCTTTGGCCAAGAGTCCTGGCTAAAGACTGGAGCGAAAGAGAATAGGACAAATCTTGAAGAGCCCTCAAGAAATGATAAGGTAGTAGGTTGGCTGGATACTGCACTGGGCAGGTACTTCGTCGCTAGTGATAAAGGAACGTGGTTCTCTTATCACTAGCGAGAAGCAATTAGGCTGGGCCGAGTAGGCGTGGCGCTTGGGCCTGGCCATCTAGCGGCCGTGGGCCGAACTAGAGGCAATCTCGCTCACAACCTGATAGGCCTAATACGTTGATAGAAGAATCACCAAAGAATAGAAAAAAACCTTCCTATTTAGATAAATGTCCAGAGTGGACTTTTACAAAAGATATGAGGAATGTGCAAATACCAATTTTGAAAAATGGTCCATTTTGCAATCCTGTTAGAACAAAAGATGGACAATTAAATTTAAAGGAAACCTGTGCTTTTGACTCAATAACACAAATATTTTTATCAGCGATAGCATGTAATAAGAAATATTACATGTTAATAAAAGATTCATCATGTAATTTATTACAATTTACATTACAAATATTGAGCAAGAACAAGTTATTTGTTGGTCATTATAAGGAAAGAGCAGAAATTTTAAGAAACTTAGATGTTTCAAAAGTCAATAAAGATTTATCCAAAAAAAATTAAGCAATTAAATACAAATTGCAATGCTGCTCATTTAATAGACAATTTATGTGTTGATGAGCCAAGTTACACACGACAAGTGAAATGCGTTTCTAAAACTTGTAATGAACAAGTTTTTCGTTCTTTCGTGTGCATAAACATAAATGTGGACATAATTTTAAAGCATGGTTTTGAAAACATTCAAGACGCTATTAATAATGCAGAAATGAAACAGAAGACGTGCAGAAAATGTCATAATACTGTGACAGAAATTATAAAGAGTGGTCCACACATAATAATAGATACGTCTATTGTAACAGTCTCAGGATATAAGAAAACTAAAAAAACCGAGTATTCTTTGAAAAGTTTTCCAGAACAAATAACTTTTCAAGAAAATTTATTTGTCTTATCTGACATTGTTCATTATGAAAATGAACATTACACAGCTTATACTAAAGTAGGCTCTTATTGGTTTCATATAGACGACTTAGGTCCACTAAAAAAGAATGCCGAATCAAATAGAGCAGTAACATATATATATTATGTTATAATTTATACTGCTGTAACACAATAATGAAACTAACATAAAAGAAAAGAATGTGAGAAATGTCGAAAGCTAACAGAAGCTAAATGTTCTGAAAAAACATAAAAATGTTCGAACTGATGTTCCTCTGATGATCGTAAGTGAACAGGAACTGTGTTTCAAGAAATCAGTACTTTTAAATATAACTTAACAAAGTACTATACAATTATTCCCGTGATGATCGTTAATGATGTTACGTCCTCCGCACCCTTGGTCCGTCCTCCTCGGCACCTGAAACTCTGAAAAACTAAAAATTTTTTTTTTTTAACAATTTGTAAACTTTTTCATTCTTAATTGTTGCGATCACCCGACCTCGAATTGTCCAGGCGGAATTACGTAATGCGGGCGTGCTTAGCCTAGCCACCGCTAGGCGGCGGAGCGCCTCTAGTCTCCCGCTAGCACTATTGTTGCGCGCGCTCTCGCCAACAGGTGGCGCTGGACCAGTTATCTTGTGGCGACTCCGTACCACACAATTCAATGTTGTACTATTTTTGACGTGTACTTGCTAAGTACGACTTAGTTAGGGTAATTAGGCGGATAATAAAATAGTCAGACACGTATTAAGTTTTAGTCTAACGGAGGTTATGCGGTGCACGTGTGTCCCGTAGAGATGCTGATGCCAGAAAAGGGAAGAGAGCTGCGTGCGTTACAGTTAGGAACCGTTAAAGCATACCGAAACGCCATCTATGCCGGCGTGTGTTCATAAAGTAGATTCCTGCCTGCAGACTATAGTGTGCGGACAAACTGTGGTGCGGATTCCCACAATCTCTCGCTAGCGATAATCTGGCATGACTGCTAGATGATCCGGAGCTCCGATCAATCAGGGGTGGCGTCGAATCGAGTCTACGGAGAGGACAGTTCCCCCACAGGGATTTTGATTAGGGCCTTCGCTTTGTAGCGAGGAAGAGCTACGAACTGCAGCTTACCCAAGCTCGTTCAAAAGTAGCTTGCTTTAGCTAGGACCTGCCAAATCGGTCTTCCACCTTCCGCGAATTTAATTTCGCTTTTTTTTTTGGTTAAAATTTGGTTAGCACTCTCGCTCGGAGTTGCTCCGCGGTACTGCGCGCCCTGACGGACAGCGCGTCCTAAGGGATCTCCGCGAAACGACCTTTCTTTCTTGCGACTCGGTCGCACGGGCGCTCGCTCCCTCTGCTGGGACTCTGACTCGATAATTAAGGGCTCGTAGAGTCCTCAATTAATCAAGTCTTTCATTTTTCTTTTGTATATTTTTTTGCGATAGGATTAAGAACCGTTGTCTAATCTTTAAGATTTTCTCTTCACAATAAATTTATTTGGTTTATTCGAAAACTTGCTTTCGCTTTGGTATGCTCCCTCACCTTTGCTCAGTCCTTTCGCCCTTCGGGTTGCGGCCTGACGCGCTCGTACCGGAAGCCAAACGCTTTTTTGTCTTCCTGTCCAAGCGGGCTTTCCCTCTGGAGAAGAACCGGGGAGGCGCCAAGGTCAAGGAGTGCCGATCGAGGGTACTCTCTGCACTCGTCTTGCAGTGGAACACTCTCGACGGAATATTCTCAGCCTGTGGCATCGACTCATCTGTTGCTAGGGCGGAAGTCATTCGCCTGCAAAAGCTCTCTCACAGGGATTCATCCCGTCTAAGTCAGCCAACAAGAAGGAAGGGCCGGAAAACCCAATTGAGGAACCTAGAAGGCGAATTCCAGGCAACAAGGGATTTCGACCCAGCGATTTTTGACCGCCACGTTAATCGCGTATCTGGTCCAGTCCTTGAGGAACGGTTTCGACAGTATGGGCCTTTGATAAAAATCACGTTTTAAAGAGGTTTCTTTAGAACCAGGCTTTCGGCAGTAATGATTTCCAGTTTGATTCCTCCCTCCTAGATCGCTCGCATTATAACACGCACTAAGCACCCGAAATCTTATGTTTATTCGCTAACCTTCGAGGGTTAGTCGGGATCTTCTTGATCCCTGGTGGCAGCGTTACCCATGCCAGGGTCTGAACCCAGGGCATAACAATGAACAGGATCGAGAAAATTGAATTTTATAAATTAATTATTTCTCTTCTAGGCGTTCAAAAATTTTTTGTATGAGGAATAGGCATACCTATTAGTAAATGATTTTCATCAAAATTAAAAAAAAGATAAGCATTACCTATCATAACAAATAATAAAACTACACAATATTGCATAAGGTGTTTCATAAAAATTTGTTTTTTTCAGCGATAACTTGAAGTTTCAAGAATTCTTCGTTTAATAAAAATAATAGGAATAAATATATAAATGACTGAGAACTATAGTTCATGATGCTACTGAAGACTTGAAATATTAATGTATATTATAATATAACATTAAGAATATAATTCATATATACATTTTAGTAAGTGTACACCTTTTTATTTATTAAAGACAATTTATTGAATAGAATTTTTTTTTTATATTTTTAAAATATACATACATTTTAAATGTAAACATTAGAATATTTAATATATATGTATTGTTTTCCCATCCCCCCTCTTCCACCTCTTTCTCCTCTTCCACCCCATCTTCCTCCTCCGCCCCTTCCTCCTCGTCCTCCTCGTCCTCCTCGTCCACGTCTCCCTCTTCCTCTTCCTTTTCCTCTTTCAACGGTTTCATTGTTAATCTATAGATTAATTTTAAATTTATATTTTTTATATTGTACGGGATATAATTAATATTTACGCATTCTTTACTGCATTTTTGATTTCCACTTACATTACAGTTAGCAATGGCTTCTTGCAAATTCGTATTTTCCTCACTTCTAGGAGGGAATCTGATATCAATATCAAATTCTGGTTTAGGCTTTTGCTGCCCACTGTCAGGTTTAGAATGTTTTATTTGCTGCTGCTGCTCCTATTGCTGTTGCTGTTGCTGTTGTTGTCGCTGTTTCTCAGGGCTCTCCTGCTGAGACTGAGCCTTTTGTTGCAGTTGCTCTTGTTGAGGTTGAACCTCAAGGATATTAGAACTTTCCATTATCTGTAGTTTAGAAAATAATTTATTGTTTTAACATTAAATATAGTTTTTCAATATTTTTAATCTGATGAGTTATAAAAATAAAATTATTTGGTTTACAACATATATAACTTTCACCTTTTTCTTGGTTTTACATTTCTTGACCTTCTTCATAAATTTAAATATTAAAGTAAACACTATAAATTGAATTTTAAACCATTTGTAAACCAATTAATTTATTGAACACCAATTTATATTTCATTATTCAGATTATAGCAGTACTAGGAATATGTCTAAAGGATTCCTTGACTTTTTATATATTGTTTAATTCTTATTTTTATATATAATTTTGTTAAAAACTGTCCAAGTGTTATAACAAAATATCATTATATTTAACATTTCATTATCATAAGTTATTTGAGATAGAATAACAAGTATTTTAGGAAATTAATAATTATAATAAAAGGATTGATATTACACACTATTAATTTTCATGGAACATAAAGATTTGTTATACATTACATCAAACACAAAGAATTAATATAACACAAGACAGTAAAATCATTTAATATACATAAAAACATTATATCACTAAACAATATACACATTTTTCTAACTCAAAACTTTCACAGTAAGTTTTCATTACTTAAAACTTCTTACCTCTTCGACGGACAAGTTGCAAGTGAGTCAGAATCCAGTCTCACACAATAGTATTGTCTCTAAAATAAAGACCCCTATCTACAATATAAATACTCGGGGTGTTTTTGATCTGCGGAAAGATCGGCCGACAAAGAAGTGTACAAAATCAAAAGAGTCCTGCTAATACTTCGAATTCACATGAGCAGTAACACTACATCCAAACACATACATTTAAACGGATTTAGTTTTCTTATAAATTGCATTGTTAAAACCAAGATGTCGATGAAACAGGACCCATCGTCAGAAATAAAAGTTAACAGTAAGTTAGAACGTGTGTTTTGGTGACTCCGGAAGGAGGTGAATCTCCCGAAGCCACAGCACAGTCACAATTATTTTAATTAGAAACCGACTCCTATATCACAGGCCCAAGGGAGGTTCTCCTGTAGATGAGGACTAGGCTGCGATGTAAATAATCGTACACCGATTTGACTACCGTATCACGCGTATTTATTGATCTGAATCGATACAATACAAATTTACGATAAACCCAATCGGGGCCGCAAGAATACAATATATGTTATTAACAATAATCCGCGCGGGGTGCCAGTACACCCCCTTTAGCCTAACCTAGTGTATCCGGACTTTACGGCAGTCCATCGGCGTCGGCAACGCAGAAACCGCTGAGCTCTCTGCAACAACGGCCCCCATGTCACAGGGAATAGGTCGTCTAAAACACCCAGGAGCTTTTCAGGCAACCTGGGCGGACGTTCCCTGGGGATAAGGACTAGGTCCCGAGCTCCAAGACTGCTGCGATAGTCGGAGCGCACGATCCCACACGCGACGCAACCGGGCACGGTCAAGTCCGTGTCCCTTGACCGGCACTTCACACTCTACCCAATAAAAGACAATGAGCGCGTGGCGCTCCACTTACTACTTGTGTAGTCTCAGGATCGATAATCCGCTGTCGAGGAGATCCGCCAAATACTCGCACACTTGTGCTATCCCGGTCCTGGATCGTCGCACCCTGTGATATTCCTGCTGCAGCCACAGGACACTACACAACCGATAATGGACACAGGCTAGTCCAACGATATACGGTCAATCACGACAACAACCAGGAACCACGAATCAAAGTTTCCGGCGACTCACGTCCGATCGCTGAGACGATTAAAGTAGGAACCGACTAGGCTAAAGTCTCTAACGACACGCGTCCTATCGTTGAGACGAATATATTCGGAATAACAGCCAGCTGATCGCACGATATCAGCCGGTCCCAGCAAGAGAATCTAGAACATTTAAATTCCCTTCAAGGACGCCTCATTAGCTAATACTAACTTAATGATCAACGGTAATCAGCTGTGCCGAATAACAACAACAGCGATCACCGTTGGCGTCCCGGACCGAGCTCAGCTGATGCTATCATCTGGAATATTATAATATTCCAATCAGCTGAGCCTGTAACCCATTTTTAATAAAATGCCACGTTACAAAGTACAGAATTTTATGGTTTCGACAATATTAATACTCACGCATTTCAGTAATATAATAACTTAATTTATCTGTAGTATCAAACTCAAGAAAAAGATATCAAAAGAAAAGAGAAAAGCGTAAGCGCTTAAGGCTCTGTGAAGGATTGGAAGAACAAGAGCAAGAGCAACCTCAACAAGCGCAACTGCAACAAAAGGCTCAGTTTCAGCAGGAGAACCCTAAGAAACAGCAACAACAACAGCAACAGCAACAGCAACAGCAATAGGAGCAGCAGCAGCAAATAAAACATTCTAAACCTGACAGTGGGCAGCAACAGCCTAAACCAGAATTTAATATTGATATCAGATTCCCTCCTAGAAGTGAGGAAAATACGAATTTGCAAGAAGCCATTGCTAACTGTAATGTAAGTGGAAATCAAAAATGCAGTAAAGAATGCGTAAATATTAATTATATCCCGTACAATTTAAAAAATATAAATTTAAAATTAATCTATAGATTAACAATGAAACCGTTGAAAGAGGAAAAGGAAGAGGAAGAGGGAGACGTGGACGAGGAGGACGAGGAGGACGAGGAGGAAGGGGCGGAGGAGGAAGATGGGGTGGAAGAGGAGAAAGAGGTGGAAGAGGGGGGATGGGAAAACAATACATATATATTAAATATTCTAATGTTTACATTTAAAATGTATGTATGTGCGAGACCAGAATGGTTCAGTGAAGGTGAATATAATAAACTATGTTTAATCTACAATTAATTTATTAATTCAGAAGGCTGAAATTATTCTTGGTAATTAATTAAACAAAAGATAGAAACAAACGAATGTTTCTTGAATTTCCGTGATTTGACACGGCGCAATACAACGAACTTCAACTATTGGAGATGTAACGAGACGCTTGTCACATGAACCTCCTCTAGCTGAAGACGCATATACAAAAGGTGAAGTCGATGGCTGAGCAGCCTACGACGAAAGGTGTTGGACCTCAGGGGGTCGATTAGTCCCAGAAGGAGAGTTAGGTCACGGTGCCTGGAAAGGAACTAGCACCTCTGGACACCAGAGGAGTTAGCAGGAAAGTGTTTGAGGACACCTCAAACACTGGAATTGAAGTGATAGGAAGATCGAGAGACACTCTCAATCTGTGTGGGTCAGTGGATGACTGGCGACTGCGAAGTTAGTGAGCCGATGCCGCCAAGATAATGCTATCACCACTCATTAGTGCTAGCGAGAATCTATTACTAGGCGCTAGACGTACGGGCCACGTGCCACGGCGCGATCTAGTCACCTAGCGGCGACGATCGGTACTAACCGATTTCGAACAAACTCCCCCCTGTTAACGCCTCTGTGCGTTAACAGAATAAGGAAGGATGCTAATAAACAAATTTCTGATTATAAAACTCAGAAGGGTAAATCCCTTTTAATAACAAAGCAATAGCAAAGATATAAGACATAATAAAAAATAATAAAGAATAATATTGTGAAAATTCGCTCGCGGAACGCACTCAACATTTTATCGCATCTTAAAACTAAATGGTAATCGCACTAAGGAGAATGACAAATTTCAGGGTTTTTGAACAATGAGTTTCGCAGAACTCAACTCGAACGCAGTGTTCCATCGTAGAACAACTTGTCCTTGTGGACCCCAGGTTTTCCATCGTCTATATTTTTGTACCGCGGTTGCCGGTACATGAATGATCCGATCAAATACTTGAATGGAGATGGTCCTGGCCGTCCTGTCAACTTCCTTAGCGGTGGGATCATGCAGAATGCCCTTGTCCCATTTTGAGGCCTTAAATTCCTGGAGTTCCATGGGCTTCTTGGCTGGAGTTGTGTCCATGATGGTGGTCAGCACATTCACCGGGGTTGGAAAGTATTCCGGTGGTGACAAAGTGTCAGATACTGTTTCAGGCTCATAAGGCTCAGGAGCTGAATCTACCTCAAACGTGAGTTCAGCCACTCCTTCAAACGATCCCAAGAAGTCGTCCTCAAATGACAGTGTATCCGGTGGCCCGAATAGATCCAGGTATTGGTCCACTTCCAAGTCTAAGTCAACTTGCAAGAAGTTGTCCATGGTCGTCTTGAGAATTTGACAGGTGATCACGATTTGACAGATCTGAGATAACTGGTAATCATGCCGGTTGAAGAGTGGTAAACAGGCCTGTCCTAAACGGCTGAGACTTGATCCTTGTTTGTGTTTACTTGACCGCCCGAAAATGAGGAATACCCTTTCCTCTTGGCTTGTGTTGATTATAGGACAATACCTTGATGCGACAAATTTTGTGTGGTTTTTAAGAAACCGGAAGCTTGCAGAGTTGGGAGATACTTCGCTGCATTTCTTTTTGAGCAGTTTTTACTACTGCAACTCGAGTAACATTGTCCACGCCAGGGATCAGGCGAATTATCCTTCCCATGCTCCATTTGCATGGCGGATTATGAGGGTTTTTGATAACCACTAGGTCTCCTTCCATTAGATCGTTAGTTTTGACTAGCCACTTTGGTCTAACTTGCAGGGTGTGCAAGTATTCTTTGGACCATCTCTGCCAAAACGATTCGGCAATATGCATAGTGTGTTGCCAGCGACTGAGAGTGGTCTGTTTCAGATCTAGAGTGGATTGTTCGGGGAGGGCTAATAGGGGTCGCCCTATTAAAAAATGCCCAGGTGATAAGAAATCTAGGCTTTCTGTATCATCATGAAGTCTGGTGAGGGGCCGAGAGTTCATGCATGCTTCTATACGACACAATGTTGTGTTTAATTCTTGGAAGGTGGGTATAAAGGAACCAACTACCCTTCTAAGATGATGCTTTACTCCGCGGACTCCGCTCTCCCAGATTCCTCCCCAATGTGGCGTGGCCACAGGAATGAACTTCCAATCAATTCCTCTAGTTGGCTCTTGATCGAGAGTCTGAGCAACATGAAGGGCATCTTTGAACGCCTTCTTCAATTCTGAATTTGCCCCTTTGAAATTAAGTCCGTTATCACTATAAATGACAGCGGGCTTACCTCTGCGAGACACAAATCGAGCTAATGCAGCGAGGAAATCATCGGTGTCGTACTTAGACACGAGCTCCAAATGCACTGCTCTAGTGGCCATGCACACAAAAACGGCTATATATGCTTTTACTGATGGAGCATTACGTCTTACTGAATCTTTGACTAATAGAGGTCCTGCGTAATCCACCCCGGTGTGCTCGAAAGGACTGCTACGTTGCACTCTGGATGCTGGTAGTGATCCCATTAGTTGTTGCCCAGAACGAGGACGAACTCGAGAACACGTGATGCACTGACTGATGACTTTTTTCACCAAATTTCGAGCATTGATCACCCAATATCTCTCTCTAAGAGTGGCAAGTGTTAGCTGCAATCCTCCATGAAGTGTTTCCATGTGGACACTGTGACAAAGGGTCGTGGTCACATGTCCAGCTGGAAGAATATAAGGATGCTTGGCATCGGTAGTCAAAGTGGAGTTACACAATCTTCCACCCACTCTTATAAGTCCATCCTCCAAGAAAGGATTAAGAGCTAGAATACTCGAGCTTCGATGCAATGTCTTGCCCTTTTCCAGAGCCAGTATTTCCTCTTGAAAAACTTCTCTTTGCAAGATGCGTATGATATCTCTTGTAGCTGATTTCAATTCTGATGTTGAAAGGTGATCTGGATATTTAAGGCCCTTGTTGCGAGTCACGTTTATGAAACGTCTGATGCGAGCAGTGACTCTAATCAGCATTGACCACGATGAAAAACAGTGTGGGAAGAGCTTATCATTCTCTTTGCGGTCAGATAAATCTGTGACCAATACAGAAATTCTGCTCTCCTCCGAGGCATTGAACATTTCTTCAATCTGATCATCAATGATCGGTTCCTGAAGAAACGGTGGTCCCTTCCACCATAACTCCGATTCTACCAGTTGAATTGGAGTAAGTCCTCTGGAATTTAAATCGGCGGGATTGAGCTTGGTGTTTATGTAGTGCCAACGGGCTTCCGGTAGACTTGTCTGTATGAACGCCACTTTATTGGCAACGAACACTTTCCAAGATGAAGCATGACGAGCGATCCAGGCCAGTGTTACCTGTGAATCTGAGTAACATCGAATCATGTCCACCTTGTCATTAAGCGATGATTTTATATGCAGCAGCAATTTAACTTGCAGTACTGCAGCTAATAATTCCATTCTTGGGATTGACACAGTTTTAATTGGTGCGACCTTGGTTTTAGCCATAACTTGACTGATGGAAATTTTCCCAGATGTGCTTATACTTCGCGCATAGACAAGAGCGCTGTATGACAGTGAAGAAGCATCGCAAAATCCAATTAATTCCAGTTTACCATTTTCTAAACGTCTTCCATCCCATCGTGGTATCTGAACTCTTTCCAGAATATGAATTTATTGATAAAAGGAGTACCATTTAGATCTCAATGGATCGGGAATGGGATCATCCCAAGATATCTTTAACAACCAAGTGGATTGCATCATTTGTTTCAATACTATGGTAACCGGAGAAATCCATCCCATAGGATCAAAAATTTTAGAATTCTCTGATAATAGCACACGCTTAGTTAATACTGTAATCGGAGATAGCGATAATTGAAAATAAAAGTAGTCGTCAGTGGTGCTCCATGCTACACCTAGAATTTTGTGTTCAGCATTACTCTCGTGAAAGACTTTCTGACTGTCTGAATTCGTAGACCGTGAATCCTCATTTAGCGGAGTGTTGAACGCCCATTTACTCAGCTCAAATTCTCCCTTGGCCAAGAGGGAAGTCAACTGATTTTTGATCAGTATTAACTGATCGAGATGATCAGCTCCAAATAATATGTCATCCACATATGTTGACTTCAGAAGAATTCGTTGAGCATCTGGGAATTCATGTCCATGTGTCTGGGCAAGCTCTTGTAGCACTCGGGATGCTAAGTATGGAGCAGGTCCAGTTCCATAAGTAACAGTGTCCAATTGAAAAATTTGAGTGGGACTTTGCAGGTGGGATGACCATAAGATGTTCTGATACTGGCGATCCTCCTCCCTGATCAAAATTTGCCGAAACATTTTGATGATGTCAGTAACTCCGACAAATTGATAAGCACGCCAATTCATTATAATGGTCGTGATATCTTTCTGTAGTTTTGGACCGATGTGTAGAACATCATTTAACGAGAGCCCACTGGCAGTTTTTGCAGAGGCGTTAAATACAACGCGTATCTTTTCTTTCCCGTTCTCCAGTTTAAACACTGCATGATGAGGCAAAAAAACTCTGGAATTTGTCTCAGAGAGTGACTTGGTAACATTGGTCATGTGTCCCAATGTCTCATATTCATTCATGAATTTTTGGTAGCTCTCCTGTAAAGCTCCTGACTTATTAAAACGATGAAGCACTCGCCGAAGAGACGATTCAGCAATCTTAAACGATGGCCCAAGATCGTTTGGATTGAATCCAGATTTAAACGGCAGTCCCACTGAATAGCGTCCAGTTTTTGACTGAGTGATCGTAGCACTAAAAAAATCTTCACATTGCTGATCTTCAGGAGTCAATTCATGTGCGACTGGTATTTCTTCTAATTCCCAGAATTGTCGCAATGTTTTATCTATATCACAGCAATGATGTACTTGCACCGTTTTCCCCCTGCCTGAGCAATCCGGAACTGATCCAGTTAAAATCCAGCCAAATATGGTTTTCTGTGCAATCAAAGTTTGGTCTGGCGATTTGAGAGTTTACTCAATCATAACTCTTGGATAATAATCTGCCCCTACAAGTATGTCAATGGGAGCTCTGGAGATGGCGTATTCATCTGCCAACTCCAAGGTCCGAAGCTGAGGAAAACTTGTAGAAGAATACATTGGAGGAATGTAATTCGTCACCTTAGGCAAAATATAGCTGGTCATAGCTAATTCAGCATGGTTTGGTTTTAACGAATGCAATGTGACCTCGGTAATAGCAGGCTTGGAACAAGCAGCAACACCAGCGATACCATAGACTGTTTTATTGGATGAAGTGCGTGGTAATTTTAAACGCTGAACCAATTTCTCTGTGATAAGCGAGCTTTCAGAAGCGGGATCGATCAGACCTCGAACTACAAGACGTCGACCATCCTTAGCATGCACTTCAACCATCACAGTACCCAGCAATACTGATCTGTCAGAAGAATCACTGACATGTACTGAAATATTGGTCGGATCAACCGTAGGCTTTTCTTCTTCCAATGGTTCTTCCGAGGTAGTACTCGAGTTTGAACTGTTTGATCGCTGGAAGTGAAGCAATGAATGATGAGGTTTATTGCAAGTTTTGCATCTTCGAGAAGAAATGCAATTACTCACCGAGTGACCAGCTCGGAGACAATTGATGCATAAATGCATGGCTTGTACTGCCTTATATCTAGCATTAGCTTTTAACGCTAGAAATTTATCACATTGTCCAATATTATGTTCCTTAGAACACTTAGGACATTTGGGAGGACTTTTGGGAAATGCAACTTGCACATTATGTGTCCGTACTGCCTTTTCATTGATTCTTTTGATTGACTTAGGTCTACCAGAACTCACCGTTTCTAAGGTGTTAATGTGCTGATCTAAAAACTCCTGTAGTCGTTCAAAATCCGGAAACTCGGTTGATTTCTTTAGTGATTTTTCCCACTCTACATGAAGCGGGTTATCCAACTTGTCGGTGATTATGGTAACCGTCAATGGCGACCAATGATCGATGATGCATCCAGCATTCTTTAAGGCATCGAGAGTGACCACTGTGGTGTCTCGAAGATTCCTGATAGATCTTAAATCATCAGCTTGTACTTTTGGAAGATCCAAAATTTGATGCACTAATTTGGTAATTAGGCGTCTCTTGTTATCGTACCTTGCGGTAATGGTTTTCCATGCCGCAAGATAGTTTTCTTGGGACACAGTAAGTGATTGAATGACTGTACTGGCTTCTCCAACTAAACAAGATTTTAAATAATGAAACTTGTGAACCTCAGGTAAACTGAGATTATCATGTATCAATGACCGAAAGTTGTCATAAAAAGAGGCCCATTCTGTGTAGTTTCCAGAGAACTTGGGTAGATCTACTTTTGGCAGCCGAAGTGAAGGACAGGCCGAAGCGCTGTAATGGTCAATCGAAGAATTGCTAAAATGCGCTATTGGCACTTCATCAAACCGATCTAGGTGTTCTAGAATATATGTTTCAGCAGTATCGTACGCTCCAAAAGCTATTTGATGAATGTTGGAAGTCACATACTCTGAGTGTGGTAAATCAGCAGGTAAAATAATGCTACGAACTTTAACATCAAACGAGCGTATTTCGGCACCTAATTCTTTGACTACAGCTAGTCGACCTTGAAGATTGATTTGGTAAAATTATTCACGCCTTTCTTCTTAACGTTAGTAAGAATTCTAACGAGCTCGTCCTTCAATGCCTCCACATGAAGGGTGTACTCAACCGCGTCTCTGGACATTTTAATTTAAATACAAGAATTAATTAAGAAGAACACTCTCCAAAGAACCGAACTGACTCAATGCACAACTAATGTATGCCGGGAATATCCGGCTCGAAGGACCAGAATTTTGTGCGAGACCAGAATGGTTCAGTGAAGGTGAATATAATAAACTATGTTTAATCTACAATTAATTTATTAATTCAAAAGGCTGAAATTATTCTTGGTAATTAATTAAACAAAAGATAGAAACAAACGAATGTTTCTTGAATTTCCGTGATTTGACACGGCGCAATACAACGAACTTCAACTATTGGAGATGTAACGAGACGCTTGTCACATGAACCTCCTCTAGCTGAAGACGCATACAAAAGGTGAAGTCGATGGCTGAGCAGCCTACGACGAAAGGTGTTGGACCTCAGGGGGTCGATTAGTCCCAGAAGGAGAGTTAGGCCACGGTGCCTGGAAAGGAACTAGCACCTCTGGACACCCGAGGAGTTAGCAGGAAAGTGTTTGAGGACACCTCAAACACTGGAATTGAAGTGATAGGAAGATCGAGAGACACTCTCAATCTGTGTGGGTCAGTGGATGACTGGCGACTGCGAAGTTAGTGAGCCGATGCCGCCAAGATAATGCTATCACCACTCATTAGTGCTAGCGAGAATCTATTACTAGGCGCTAGACGCACGGGCCACGTGCCACGGCGCGATCTAGTCACCTAGCGGCGACGATCGGTACTAACCGATTTCGAACAATGTATTTTTTTAAAAATATAAAAAAAAATTCTATTCAATAAATTGTCTTTAATAAATAAAAAGGTGTACAATGGCAGACATTAATGGAGTCCGGAATATCACTAGGCACTAGTTTCAGAGCGTCCCCACCATGCGCCTAGAGTGCGAGAGAATATACTTACCTCTCACTCAGCGCTCACTCTCCTCCGCCGGTTCTCCATCCTACACGGATGACGTAAGCACGAGAGAGAAAGATCATACGGGCGCGTGGCCGATATCCCAGCGTCCGTTTGTCCAAGTCCCCTATGCTGGCTGTCCCCTATTTCCTTCTCTCTCGCTCAACCGTATTTTGAGTGGCGTCTTTGTTTAATCGCACGAGGACGCCAATGCGCGAGTTTTTAATGTTTACAGAGGCGACGCTGTTGAATCTACTGACAGGAGTCACGGCGTTCAAGCGGCAGAGTTCGAATCCCAGCTAAAAGTTATTATTTTTTTCATTAATTTTTTTGTCACATGCTCTATTATCATGGTCTCGATTTATTAAATTAAAACTTCATTTAAAGAATCAGTGATATAATTTTATTATCCCTTAACTATAATACGTTTATAAAGAATAATCATGAGCTTCATAAAATTATTGACAATTAGAAAGAAAAAGAGTTTTTATTGATTAATAACTCCATAATCTAATGTATTTAGTATTATTTATTATTCTTATATTCTATACATTTATTTATTAACTTATTTATTATTAATTAATTATTAAATCATTATTATAAAGCAATTATAATTTAAAAAAAAATGTTAACGATTAGAATAAAATATTACAACACTTGTTTATATTCAAATATAATATTAGAAGTGTCATACAAATTTAAAAAGATGAAGAAAAAGATTAATATAAAAATAACAATTATATACCCAATCGGGAATCGAATCCATGCAGCTTTGCGATCAACATATATATCGCTCGAGACTCCTTCTCCTCTGCCGCATGGTGGGGACTGGGAGTGGGGCTGATCTGTATCGTCTATCCTTTACAAAACGCGTGAGTGCGAGAGAGAAAGACTGTGCAGGCGACCGATTGTTACCCCAGCGTCCGTTTGTCCAAGTCCTATGCTGGCTGTCCCCTATTGCCTTCTCTCTCACTCGACTGTCTTTTGAACGGCGTCTTTGTCTAATCGTCCTACGACGCCAATGCGTAAATTTTTCAAGTTTCCAGAGGCGACGCTGTTGAACCTACTGACAGGAGGCACTGCGTTCAAGCGGCAAGAGTTCGAATCCCAGCAGAAAATAATTATCTTATTCTTTATTTTTTTTACATGTCGTATTCCAAAGATCTTCTTTCATTAAATTATTAAATTATCTCATTTCTTCCATTTATTTATACAGTTACATCCCGCTTCCTATTTTACTTTCAGGCACTACTCATAATTCTCTAAAGATATATGGATATCCAATGCTTATACTAGCTCAAACATATATTTTCATTTTTATCAAAGTAATGAATATAAGTTAAGTTTTTTTATGATATTAACTTTCATTTTATTTATATATACATTTTTCTTACGTTGTTTAAATCAATGTTTACATAGCTCTGTATTATAAAGAACTATTGGTGCAGTGGCTAAGCGGCACGGCTGCTTGCGCTAGAGCGGAGAGTGGTATCACGATCGAATCTCGCTTCAGTAGGGGGTTTTTATAAATTTTTTATTTTTCTTTTATATTTTCATATGTCCTGTAAAGTTAAAAAATTTTAATTTATTAATGATTTTGTTTTTTTTTAAAAAAGGTGGTCCACGACGGGACCGTTTTGGCCCTGAAAAGGGCCGTTTGGTGCCCCCCCAGAGCAGTCAATGGTCTCGAAATATGTCATTTGTCAGTCACAGTAATCAGTAATCAGTCAGTCAGTCAGTTGTATCAAGTCCGTCAGTTTGTCTAATAGTCCGTCCAATGTCCGGCTCGGTCGAGAACTTGGTTGAGCCGATGCGGAATCGACTCAACCAAGTTTGCGATAAACTGGGTGTCACGACGAAGGTCGTTCCACACAGCCATCGCGTTCTCCAGCACCGCTGCTCTCGTCCTCGCGCTGGGCGGAACCCATTGTTTGGTCATTTGCGCCCAAACGTTCTCGATGATGTTGAGATCGGGACTACGAGCGGGCCAGTGCACCAGTTGAATTTCCGGATGTTGCCGGAACCATTCACGCGTTTCATATGAGGTATGAACGCCGGAGTTATCTTGTACCAGTCGGATCACTGGCATGTCTTCCACAGAATATATTGCTCGAACACTTGGAAGAAGCACCTCTTCCAGGATCGAGATATAATCTGTGGAATCCATTTTTGGAGGAATCTCCACCAATTCACCGATGGTACCTCCAGACATCCACCCCCAAACTCCACACGTAATTCGTCCTGAATGATTATTCGGGACTATGTATTCCGGATCCATCCGGAAATCTCGTGGGCGCCAGACGTGAAGGGGATGGTTCGCGTTCGATTGGAAGACTTTCTCGTCTGTCCAAATCGTCGTTTCCCATTCCTCACGGCTCGTTTGCAAATGTTCTAACGCGAACGCGACCCTTTGCTCTCGGTGCTGAGAGGTCAAAGGGCATTTTTTCGCTGGACGATAGCAGCTGATGCCGGCGGCGTTTAATCGCCGCCTACCGGTGCGCGCGGACAGAGGATAATCTGTCTCGTGTACCGCGTCTGTCACGTTCGCGAAAGGGTTTTCAAGGATGTAGTCCACCAGTTGGCGGTCATCCTCCTGCCGCGAACCCTGAGGCCGCGCATTCTGCACACGATGATCATGCAAAGCATGATCACCACCGAGTTGGAACCGCCGGATCCACCGGCGGGCGGTTTTCTCGGATATTCCGAGGTGTCCAGAAATCTCTGCAGGAGTCTTCCCACTTTCCCAGTGGCCTACGATCCTTCCTCTTAACGCGGGGCAAATAATTGGTGCCATTTCGAAACACTAACTTTATTTACTAAATCAATGATTTTAAAAACTTTAGAAATCGCGGATCGCGAACTGCTCTGGTAGTCGGTCTCTAAAGAATGAGTTCATTTGTTTATTCGCTACTTAACTAGCGAAATGCTTGCCTGCAATGTTTTCATTTTTTTCGCTAGCTACCGGACTTCATTCTTTAAGTGGGCGTGTATTGTAGAAATCGCAGATCTTTACTTCCGTATTATTCAATAAAGAAAAGGAGTTAAAAAAGGATTATGAAAGTTAGAGAGAGATACAAATATTATTGTAATTTCAATAAAAACTTAGCGAGTCTAGAAAAGCTTGCAGGGAAGTCGAAAAAAAATGAAAATAAATGTAACGTGCGTTTTGCGTAACCCCGGGAGGAGGTGAATCTCCCGAAGTTACAACGCGGTCACAATAATTTAATTAATAAGCCACCGGAGCTCCTCACCCTTGAGGAAACCGACTCCGGTGAAAGGGGCCCAGAGGAGGTTCTCCCGTTGTAGAGGACTAGGCGGTGTATGAAATTAACTATACGACTCGACTATCTTTCACGCGGATTTATTATAAGATTCGATACAAAACAATTTAGAGCATAAGTTCCCCGTAGGGCCGCAATAATACAAATTATAATGATAACAATCCGCGCGGGGTGCCCGTACACCCACTGTAGTCTCACCTAGGGTAGACGGACTTCGCGGTAGTCCGTCGGCGTCGGCAACGCAGAGACCGCTGAGCATTCTGCAACAACGGCCCCCACGTCACGGAGAATGGGTCGTCTAAAACACCCAGGAGCTTTTCAGGCAACCTGGGCGGACGTTCCCCGGGGATGAGGACTAGGTCCCGAGCTCGACGACTGCTGCGACAGTCGGAGCACCCGATCCCGCACACACGCAACCGGGCACGGTCAAGTCCGTGTCCCTTGACCGGCACTTACGCTCTACACAATAAAAGAATGAGCGCGTGGCGCTCCACTTACTACTTCGGTATATTTTTATCCAAGCCGGGCAGTGGTGGTCGGAGGAATCTCCTGGTATCCTGGAGCTGGTCCCACAGGGTTAGATCCTAGATCCTGGAACGCACCTTCACACCACGACACACTTCCGGCCGAACCTCGAAGTAACAGATTTGGTAATAATATTTCGCTCAGCGACGCACGCCCGTACGCTGAGACGATAATACTAGAAGTGAATAGCTAGCTGATCGCGCGATATTAGCTAGCCCCAGTAAGGGAATTTAAATCTGTTAAATTCCCTTCAAGGACGCCTCATTAGCTAACACTAGCCTAATGAGAAACGGTAATCAGCTGTGCCGAACGACAACAACAGCGATCACCGTTGGCGTCCCGGACCGAGCTCAGCTGATGCTATTATTTGGAATATTAATATATTCCAATCAGCTGAGCCTGTAACGGATTTTTATTAATAAAAATGCCACGTTACACATACTACATGAATAATCATGTATTAATACAATTAAAATTTTAACAACATTTATTAAATCATTTAACAATTACTATTAACGTATTCCTTGCCTCACATGATTAAAATAAGTCCAAACACAGCACAATTCGAATAATTTTTAAATGTTAAATAAAATAAATTGATATAAATATAAATTGTAATTAGTGAAAAATTATATCCGAATTGTGTCATATTTATACTCAATTTAATCTTAAAGATATAAGAAATACGCTAATAATTATTGTCGAATGATTTAATAAATGTTGTAAAAATTTTAATTTTATTAATCATTTTATCTGTTATAAATTCAGTGCAAGTTCATCTAAAAACCACTTAAATTATTATTAAATATTCATATTTATATTACTTTGATAAAAATGAGAATATATGTTTGAGCTCGTATAAGCATTGGATATCAGGAGACTCGGTAGAGTCTCGCGCCAAGTAGTATAGCCTTAGAGTGACGTCATGTGCTATGTGCGCGAGACACCGAGTATCCTTTTCCCGAAACATCAAAAATTTTAAGTCGATTTTTTTAGGAAATTTTAACGCCAAAATATGTTTTGAGGCATTCTGAAGTTAATTTACGAAAAAAAAAAAAAAAAAAAATTTTTGTTGCTTAAATGCACCAAAATGCATGAAAAGTGCAGTTGCATAAATTTCTTAATTTTTCAATTTTTGAAAAGTGTATGTTCAGTTCCGTCGTCGTCATCGTCGTCGTCGTCGTCGTCGTCTCCATCTCCATCTTTTTCGCACCGCTTGAAAGCGTGCCATTAGTGACGTCAGAGCGTGACGTCATAAACACAGAGATAGCGAAATACCGTGTTCTAAGCTTATATTATCGGAAATAGTGTTGAAAATGTTATACGTTTATAATGTAAATTAATTTTTTTATTTATTATATTTATTATTCATATTATTTTAATAAATAAACTAAATATTAATAAAACTAATTAATAATTAATAAATTATTGTTTCATTTTTATAAATTAACAATTGTCATTTGCGAATAATTCTAATAATAAATGAGTAATATTATTTAATTATTAATTATTTATTATTTTTTATTTACTTTTCGTAATACTTGAAAACGGACCATTATTGACGTAAGAGTGTGACGTCATATGGCTATATATCGTGAGATACCTTGTTTCGAACCTAAAAAAAACGGAAATAATGTTAAAAAATATTATAAATTTTTGTTATTTATTGGTTTTCGCACCCTTTGAAATGTGCCATTTGTGACGTCAGAGCGTGACGTCATATTTTGCTATATACCGTGAAATAACGTGTTCCGAAACTAAATTGTCGGAAGTAATGCGACATAAAATTCTAAATTTTGATTGTTTATTAATTTTCGAACTTCTTGAAAACGTAGTATTAGTGACGTCAGAGAATGACGTCATATGGCTACATATCGAGAATTAACGTATTCCGACCAAAATTGTCGGAAGTAATGCGACAAAAAATTCTATATTTTGATTGTCTATTAATTTTCGAACGTCTTGAAAACGTAGTATTAGTGACGTCAGAGCGTGACGTCATATGGCTATATATCGCGAAATAACATGTTCCGTATCTAAATAGTCGGAAATAATGTTAAAAATTATTATTATTTATTACTTTTCGCACCTTTTGAAAACATGCCACTAGTGACGTCTGGGTGTGACGTCATATGGCATGAAATAGCGATATACGTGTTCCGAACCTAAATAGATGGAAATAATTAAAAAAAAAATATTACAAATTTTTACTTTTCGCCACCCTTGAAAATCTGCAATTAGTGACATCAGAGTATGACGTCATAGGGCATGAAGTAGCGAAATACGTGTTCCGCACCTAAATAGATATAAATAATTTGAAAACAATATTATAAATATTTACTTTTCGCCACCCTTGAAAATCTGCAATTAGTGGCATCAGAGTAAGACGTCATAGGGCATGAAATAGCGAAATGCGTGTTCCGAACCTAAATAGATGGAAATAATTAAAAAAAAATATTATAAATATTTACTTTTCGCCAAACTTGAAAATCTGCAATTAGAGGCATCAGAGTATGACGTCATAGGGCATGAAATAGCGAAATACGTGTTCCGAACATAATTAGAGATGGAAATAATTAAAAAAATATTATAAATATTTACTTTTCGCCACCCTTGAAAATTTGCAATTAGTGACATCAGAGTATGACGTCATAGGGCATGAAATAGCGAAATATGTTCTCTGAACATAATTAGAGATGGAAATAATTAAAAAAAATATTATAAATTTTTACTTTTCGCCACCCTTGAAAATTTGCAATTAGTGACATCAGAGTATGACGTCATAGGGCATGAAATAGCGAAATACGTGTTCCGAACCTAATAGATGTAAATAATTTGAAAAAGATATTTATTATACATTTTTACTTTTAGCCACCCTTGAAAATCTGCCATGGTTGATTACAGTGCGTGACGTCATATAGCTATATATGGCGGAATATATTCTTCCGGACCAAAATACATGCAAATAACTTGAAAAATATATTATAAATATTTACTATTTTTGACTTTTGGCACCTTTTGAAAATCTGTCACTAGTGACGTCAGAGCGTGACGTCATAGAGCATGAAATAGCGAAATACTTGTTCCGAACTTAAATAGATGGAAATAATTTGAAAAAAATATAAATTTTAACTTTTCCTATCACTTGAAAACTTTTTATTAAGGACGTTACAACATGACGTCATAGAGCTTGATATAAGGAAATACGTGATATGAACTTAAATAGTTGGAGATACTATTGAAAATATTATAAATTTTCAACGCTAACTTACAAAAATTAGTGAAATCCCCTTAAAAAACATCCCGATGTAAAAAAATACGCCAAGTAGTTATCCCCTTCTAAAAACCCCCTTAATCAAAAAATATATATTATTTATACACTTATTTAATGAATTCACTTAATAAAGGTATAACAATAAAGAGAATATATTTATTTAAAATATATAGTCACTACAAAAATTACATTATTTTTCTTATCTTGTTAAAAAGTATTGAAATCATATATACAAAAAGCCAAGTATGTAATCTTTATTTATTCTCAGCATATAGTTTATAAAAAATATGTATAAAAAAGAGAAACTGCATTTGAAATGCAGATAGTTTATAACCAAATTGCATAAAAGCTTTTTATATATAGTTTATAAACAATATGTTTATAATTTTTTTATACAGAACTTGGCGAGCCTCCATGCTTTTTTAAATGACACACAATAATCATGTTAATTAAAAATATCTCACTTATAATATATAGAAAAATGTTATAATTTCATAACTGCTATATGAAAACATTTTGTAACGCGCGTTTCTGCGTAACCCCGGGAGGAGGTGAATCTCCCGACGTTACAACGCGGTCACAATAATTTATAAGAAATCACCGGAGCTCCTCACCCCTGAGGAAACCGACTCCGGTGAAAGGGGCCCAGAGGAGGTTCTCCCGTTGGAGAGGACTAGGTGGTGTCTAAAATGATGACACGACTCGACTATATTTTACGCGGGTTTATTATCCGATGCGATAAAACTCAATTAATAAATAATTTCCCCGTAGGGCCGCAAGATACAAAATACAGATAATAATGATAATAACCCGCGCGGGGTGCCCGTACACCCCCTTTAGTCCTACCTAGTGGAGGACGGACTTCTCGGCAGTCCGTCGGCGTCGGCAACGCAGAGACCGCTGAGCTTCCTGCAACAACGGTCCCCACGTCACAGGGAATGGGTCGTCTGAAACACCCAGGAGCTTTTCAGGCAACCTGGGCGGACGTTCCCCGGGGATGAGGACTAGGTCCCGAGCTCGACGACTGCTGCGACAGTCGGAGCACACGATCCCGCACAAACGCAACCGGGCACGGTCAAGTCCGTGTCCCTTGACCGGCACTTACGCTCTACACAATAAAATGATTGAGCGCGTGGCGCTCCACTTACTACTTCTGCAGTCCTAATTGACGTAGTGGCGGTAGGAGGAATCTTCCCGTTCCTGGGCTGGTCCCACGGGTTAAATCCTGGGTCGGGTACACCGTCACCACAAGTACACACACACTCCGGCCGAACCTTGAAGTAGCGGATTCTTATAATAGTATACGTCGAGCGACTAACGTCCGTGCGCTATGACGGTAATACTAGCCCCAGTAAGGGAATTTAAATCTCTTAAATTCCCTTCAAGGACGCCTCATTAGCTAACACTAGCGTAATGAGGAACGGCAATCAGCTGTGTCGAACGACAACAACAGCGATCACCGTTGACGTCCCGGACCGAGCTCAGCTAATGCTATCATTGGGAATATTAATATATTCCCAATCAGCTGAGCCTGTAACGGATTTTTAATAGTAAAAATGCCACGTTACAATTTGAAAATTCGGCGAGCGACATGCATTCGTTCTTATTACATGAAAAGAAGAGAAAATTCGTTAGCAGGATTTAAAGTAAAATCAAATGTCATTTAAAAAAGCATGGAGGCTCGCCAAGTTCTGTATAAAAAAATTATAAACATATTGTTTACAAACTATATATAAAAAGCTTTTATGCAACTTGGTTATAAACTATCTGCATTTCAAATGCAGTTTCTCTTTTTTATACATATTTTTTATAAACTATATGCTGAGAATAAATAAAGATTACATACTTGGCTTTTTGTATATATGATTTCAATACTTTTTAACAAGATAAGAAAAATAATGTATTTTTTGTAGTGACTATATATTTTAAATAAATATATTCTTTTTATTGTTATACCTTTATTAAGTGAATTCATTAAATAAGTGTATAAATAATATATATTTTTTGATTAAGGGGGTTTTTAGAAGGGGATAACTACTTGGCGTATTTTTTTACATCGGTCCATATATCTTTAGAGAATTATGAGTAGTGCCTGAAAGTAAAATAGGAAGCGGGATGTAACTGTATAAATAAATGGAAGAAATGAGATAATTTAATAATTTAATGAAAGAAGATCTTTGGAATACGACATGTAAAAAAAATAAAGAATAAGATAATTATTTTCTGCTGGGATTCGAACTCTTGCCGCTTGAACGCAGTGCCTCCTGTCAGTAGGTTCAACAGCGTCGCCTCTGGAAACTTGAAAAATTTACGCATTGGCGTCGTAGGACGATTAGACAAAGACGCCGTTCAAAAGACAGTCGAGTGAGAGAGAAGGCAATAGGGGACAGCCAGCATAGGACTTGGACAAACGGACGCTGGGGTAACAATCGGTCGCCTGCACAGTCTTTCTCTCTCGCACTCACGCGTTTTGTAAAGGATAGACGATACAGATCAGCCCCACTCCCAGTCCCCACCATGCGGCAGAGGAGAAGGAGTCTCGAGCGATATATATGTTGATCGCAAAGCTGCATGGATTCGATTCCCGATTGGGTATATAATTGTTATTTTTATATTAATCTTTTTCTTCATCTTTTTAAATTTGTATGACACTTCTAATATTATATTTGAATATAAACAAGTGTTGTAATATTTTATTCTAATCGTTAACATTTTTTTTTAAATTATAATTGCTTTATAATAATGATTTAATAATTAATTAATAATAAATAAGTTAATAAATAAATGTATAGAATATAAGAATAATAAATAATACTAAATACATTAGATTATGGAGTTATTAATCAATAAAAACTCTTTTTCTTTCTAATTGTCAATAATTTTATGAAGCTCATGATTATTCTTTATAAACGTATTATAGTTAAGGGATAATAAAATTATATCACTGATTCTTTAAATGAAGTTTTAATTTAATAAATCGAGACCATGATAATAGAGCATGTGACAAAAAAATTAATGAAAAAAATAATAACTTTTAGCTGGGATTCGAACTCTGCCGCTTGAACGCCGTGACTCCTGTCAGTAGATTCAACAGCGTCGCCTCTGTAAACATTAAAAACTCGCGCATTGGCGTCCTCGTGCGATTAAACAAAGACGCCACTCAAAATACGGTTGAGCGAGAGAGAAGGAAATAGGGGACAGCCAGCATAGGGGACTTGGACAAACGGACGCTGGGATATCGGCCACGCGCCCGTATGATCTTTCTCTCTCGTGCTTACGTCATCCGTGTAGGATGGAGAACCGGCGGAGGAGAGTGAGCGCTGAGTGAGAGGTAAGTATATTCTCTCGCACTCTAGGCGCATGGTGGGGACGCTCTGAAACTAGTGCCTAGTGATATTCCGGACTCCATTAATGTCCGCCATTGTACACTTACTAAAATGTGTGGGGATCCTACCCCTAGATATATGTTCGGTAAAGTACCGATGCCAAGCTGGACAAATTGAAGCGTCCAAAACAATGTCCGAACACACCACTGGACAAAAGATGATAGGACTCGGCAACCAGCGGCAACTAAGTCGACCGCTGGCAGTTACGATAAGGTCGGATAGGAGTTCAGTACAATAAAGAGATCAACTCCAGTATTAAAACAGAACGAACTTTATTTTATTTTATCATACACCAACACGGACACCCCCACAAGTGGTGACCCCGACGTGATCTATTGCAGTAAAAAGGTGTGTGAGTAAAGCGCGAAAAAACGCGTATTCGAAATGTTGCCACGGTCGCCACCGAGGTCAAATTTGAACCCGACTGATACACCAACGGACCTGGCAGACGGGTCGATCAGCAATCGCGAAGCACCCGCGATGCATAATAATGCGGAACTGCACTCCGCGGAATTCCGCACCTTCCGCATGCCCACAGTGTGGAAAAATAAACCGAAGCTGTGGTTTATTCAGCTGGAATCCGAATTCGGCCTCTACAGGATACGGGCTGATGAGACCAAGTATCTAACCGTCGTTAGGCATTTGGATGAGGAGCTCCTAACCGCCCTGGCCGATATCCTGGAAGATCCTCCTGAAAAGGATAAATACGAGGCATTAAAAGCGGCCATTATCAATCGCTTCACGGACTCGCAGGAAGTCCAGGTGAAGAAACTTTTAGCAGGAGTGGAGTTGGGAGACAAGCGACCGTCAGTCCTGCTCCGCGAACTCAAGTCGCTGGCCGGTGGAAACATCTCCACGCCTGTCCTCCAGACGATATGGTTGCAGCGGTTGCCCAAGAGGGTCCAAGAGATCTTGGCAGTGGTGGACGAGGTCAGCCTCGAGAAGATGGCGGAACTAGCCGACCGCACGATCGACCGCACAGCGGAACCGACGATAGCCGTCACTGGGTTTCCGGCACCAGATCCCGCAGCAACAGGCGCCGTGGAGTCCCTGGCGAAGTCAGTTGCGGAGATTTCCAGCGTCGTTGCTCGCTTGAGCATGGACATCGACGAGATGAGGCGGTCACAGCAGCGGGGGCGCTCACATCATGATCGTGACAACTCGTGCTGTCGAGGTGGAGGCGCACGGCAGCGGTCGAGGTCGCGGCCGCGACATAAAGACGGCATCTGCTACTTCCACCGCAAATTCGGCAGCAAGGCGCGCAGATGCGATCTGCCGTGCCAGTATAAAGGTGAGCAACCGCAGCCTTCCACCTCGGGAAACTAGAGGGATGTGTTCCAGCGGCGACGGGGAACACGGCATCCTCCTCTCGACGTCGCCTGATCGTAGCGGACCGGGTCTCAGGGATCTCTTTCCTCATCGACACGGGAGCCGATGTGTCCGTCATCCCACCGCGCCAGTGCGACCTAAAAAACAGGGGTCAGTTTAACCTGTGTGCAGCGAATGGCACGCCAATAGCGACGTACGGGGAGCGTCTACTCGACCTAAACCTCGGGTTCAGGCGCGCTTGTCGTTGGCCGTTCATCGTCGCAGCCGTCAAGCGACCAATCATTGGTACTGATTTCCTGGAGTACTTCGATCTTCTTGTGGACATCCGGCGTCGCAGACTGATAGACGCACAAACTAATGTGGGAGTGATAGGTACGGTGCAGTGCGTAGACTCACCTACGGTTTTAAAAACAGTTTTTAATATTAAGTGTAGTGAAAGGTTAAGAGAATTGCTGAACAATTACCCAGGACTGACAAAGCGGGGTACAGCACCTCCCACGGTAAAGCACGCCGTCGAGCACAGCATTGTGACTACAGGTCCTCCGATATCGACACGGGCAAGACGTCTCGATTCACAGCGATTTCAAGCAGCTCGCGCTGAATTTGAGCACATGATGCAGTTAGGATTGTGTCGCCCATCCAAAAGCCCGTGGGCCAGCGCGCTCCATCTAGTGCCTAAAAAGGAAAGTGACTGGAGACCGTGCGGTGATTACCGACCGGTAAATAATGTGACAGTGCCCGACCGTTACCCGATACCGTTCCTACAGGATAGTACCGCATTCCTGGAAGGAACAAACATTTATTCGGTAATAGACTTGGTGCGCGCTTACCAGCAAATACCTGTGCGTGAGGAAGACATACCAAAGACAGCCATCATCACACCCTTCGGACTGTTCGAGTTTCCGTTCATGCCGTTTGGACTGCGAAATGCGGCGCAGACGTTCCAGAGGTTCATGGACGAGGTGGTGAGAGGGCTGGATTTCGTGTTCGTCTACTTGGACGACATCCTGATAGCCTCTTCGTCGGAGGATGAACATCGCCGACACCTGGAAGAGTTGTTTGGCCGGTTAGAGAAGTACGGACTTTTGGTGAACCCTGAAAAATGCCGGTTTGGAGAGAACCAAGTAGATTTTCTAGGACACTCCATTAGTGCAGAAGGCATCTCGCCACTGCAAAATAAGGTTCAAGCCATTCGGGATTTCCCGTTACCTACCCGGATCAAGCAGCTCTGGAGATTCCTGGGAATGGTTAATTTTTATAACCGCTTCTTGCGGGACGCCGCAAATATCCAGGCTCCACTCCAGGACATCATCACTCACGCCAGGAAGAAAGACGAGGAAATCGAGTGGACACCGCAACGGCTAGAGGCCTTCAACAAAACGAAGGAAGCATTAGCAAATGCGACACTCCTCGTCTACCCATCGCACTCTGCTCCTATGGCTATCCAGACGGATGCGTCGGATTCAGCGATAGGAGCAGTGTTGCAACAGCAGACACACGGACAGTGGCGTCCGTTGGCTTTCTTCTCCAGGAGACTTACCCCTACACAGGCCAAGTACAGCGCGTACGACCGCGAACTTCTGGCAATTTATAGGGCAGTCAAGCATTTCCGCTACATGGTAGAGGGACGCCAATTCCACATACTGACGGACCACAAGCCACTAATCTTCGCCTGGAAAAAGAAACCAGAACAATTGACACCACGTCAATTCCGCCACTTGGCTTACATCGGCGAATTTACCGACGACATACGCCATGTATCGGGAGCCGATAATGTAGTGGCCGATGCGCTCTCTCGTATCGACACACTTACCGTGCCAGTGGCGATATCGACGGAGGAGATAGCAGACGCGCAACGTACCGACGATGAATTACCAGCACTGAAGAACTCTGCCCAAACAGCACTGGTGCTCAGAGAATTCAGATTGTCAGGTTCAGACTCACCACTACATTGCGACGTGTCAACCCAGGAAATCCGTGCCTATATTCCGCAGCCTCTTCGCAGGAGAGTGTTCGACATGGCACATTCACCGGCTCATCCTGGAGGAAACGCTACTCTTGAGAGTATCCGGAAGAAGTTCGTGTGGCCTGGAATGTCGAAAGACATTAAAACTTGGGTACGTACTTGTCTGGCATGTCAGAGATCTAAGGTGACTCGACATAATAAACTGGCCCCAGCAAGGATAAACGTACCAGATAATAGGTTCCAGCACATCCACATAGACATCGTAGGGCCACTACCCCAGATAAAGGGTTACAGGTACTGCGTAACCATGATGGACAGGTTTTCTCGCTGGCCAGAAGCGATTCCTGTACCTGATGTGACAGCAGACACTGTAGCGAAGGCTTTCTATGATGGATGGATATCCAGATTTGGTGCACCTGGATATATTACAACGGATCAAGGACCACAATTTGAATCTGCACTGTTCACTGCACTCACCAAACTGCTAGGAGCTACAAGGACCAGAACAACCGCATACCATCCAGAGTCCAATGGGTTGATTGAGCGATGGCACCGTTCCTTCAAAGCTGCCTTGATGTGCAACGAGAGAGTTCCCTGGATAGATGCTCTGTCCACAGTCCTTCTGGGATTGAGAGCAGCCTATAAGAAGGATTTAAATAGTTCTTGTGCAGAACTACTGTATGGAACAACCATCAACTTACCAGGGGAATTCTTCATCAGTGACCCAGTCCCTAGCAGTGCCACAATGTTCGCAGGACAGTTTAAAAACGTCATGCGTGGAGTGAGGCCTGTGCCGGTTGCGCATCACTGCAACAACAAGCCGTTCTGGTACAAGGCACTAAGTGAATGCACTCACATTTTCCTGAGAGTAGACTCCACCAGGACGGGACTGCAACAGCCTTACTCTGGACCGTACGAGATTATTCGGCGAGTCTCGGAGAAGGTGTACGAGGTGGATGTAGCAGGGAGAACTGTTGCTGTATCTACTGACAGGCTGAAACCTGCGTATGTGATGAATGAAGACGCGCACGTTGTGGAGCCGGCCCGAGTAGTACTACTGCAGAGTACTGCGCCGGCGCGCTATTCATTAACTAAAGCGGCGAATGCGCTGACCAAGCGGAAGGTCAGATTTAAATTGTAATGTGCTTAGTTTTAATTTTGTAAATATTGTAAATAATAGTTTTAAGCGTTGTAAGTGCGGATACCGCCTTTTATAAATAAAAGTCTCGGGGGGGAGTATTGTGGGGATCCTACCCCTAGATATATGTTCGGTAAAGTACCGATGCCAAGCTGGACAAATTGAAGCGTCCAAAACAACGTCCGAACACACCACTGGACAAAAGTTGTTACGACTCGGCAACCAGCGGCAACTAAGTCGACCGCTGGCAGTTACGATAAGGTCGGATAGGAGTTCGGTGCAATAAAGAGATCAGCTCCAATATTAAACAGAACGAACTTTATTTTATCTTACCATACACCAACACGGTCATACCCCACATATATATATGAATTATATTCTTAATGTTATATTATAATATACATTAATATTTCAAGTTTTCAGTAGCATCATGAACTATACTTCTCAGTCATTTCTATATTTATTCCTATTATTCTTATTAAACAAAGTAGTAAATATTTCACGAAGAAGAATTAATAAATATATTCTTACCCTTTTATTCTGCATTGCCAGCAATTTGAAATTATATT